>MU228456.1:1535881-1558013 GCA_018584345.1 Thuja plicata | reverse complement strand
AAGTAAAAATCAAATAAAAATCATCAATTACACTCCAAGATCCATAATCAGTGCTCACCATCCTCTTAACACATTACATCACTATAGTCGGCCACAAATAGGTCTTTGCAAGATCACCCACCATAAATGACATCACCAATATTCCAGAAACCCAAGAACCAAAAATAACATTCTTCAACATGTCTTCTACTATGCCTTAATCTTTCATATCATAACATGTTCTCACATTCAAGTTATCCCAAAAACTCAGAGACCAACTCTATCATAATCCTTTGTCAAGGCTCTCTAACCAATCTTTACCGAAACAAATATAACTTATACCAATAGTAATATCAAGAAAATAAGCTTAGATATAAGATCTCTACTCATCCCTTTATACAGATTCATTCTCACATGTTTTGAAAGTTTGTACAGTGTTCGTACACGTATGTCAGTCTTTCATGTACCAGTGATAATCAGTCTATCTAAGAATTCTAAAGTATTCAACTAAAACATATTTTGACATCAATGAAAAAACATGAATGTCAACACCTCTAATAGAAACAATTCCAACAATCTCCTCCTTTGGAATTGATTGAAACATATATGAAAATTCATCAACCCAAAAGTAGCCTTCTTAATACAATCTTCTCAATATCCTCTTCACAGCTCCCCCTAAAATAGTAGGGATTTTTTACTTGCATCTCTCTCCCTTTGACATCAATGGAAAAGGGTTTCATATCTCTTATCCTTTTCTTTCCATCCCACCTTTTTAAGGTGCATCTTTTTCAAATATTCACACTTGCAACAACCAAGTGCTTAATCACCCAAATGTGTTATGATGTGTTCCTGTGATCACTCCCCCTGAGGAGTGGATCCAAGCATCAAGTCCAGGGAATGATATCTCTAAAAACTACTGGAATGATGCATTTTTGCATCATTTATTTCATGCAAGGAGGGGTTCTCACCCCAAGAATACCTCTGAGATACTCAAAGGCATCTTTTGACAAAGGTTTTGTGAATATATCTTCTATCTGCTCCTTTGCACTGATGTACTCTAATCTGATTTCCTTTTTTGCAACCTTGTCTCTCAAGAAGTGGTATTTGATTGAAATGTGTTTGGTCTTTGAATGCATAACATGATTCTTTTACATGTTCATTATGCTTGTATTATCACAATGTATAACCACTGGCTCTTCAGAGGTTATCCTAATATCCCTTAGCATATGCTTCATCCAAACAATCTGTGTACACTTTATAGCAGAAACAACATACTCTGATTCAGAAGTAGATTGAGCTATACAATATTGATTCTTACTTAACCATGAAACCAACCTATTTCCATGGAAAAATGCACCACCACTTTCTCTTTCTATCATCAACACTTCCTACCCAATCGACATCAGTGTAAGCATGCAAAGTAAAATTATCATACTTTTCATACCATAAACCATATTCCAATGTTCGTTTCAGATATCTTAATATCCTCTTAACTATAGCAAAGTGATCCCCTTTAGGATCATCTTGAAACCTCACAACAATTCCAACTACACTAGCTCTCAAATACTAATTACTATTTGTACAACCTTTTCTTATCTAAAGTATGTAGAAATAGTACTGATTGCTTCTCTCCAATGCAATACATTATCTTCAAGCATTATTATCCTACCAGCATCCAGTATGGTTCTAATTATTCTCTCTACTATGCCATGTTATTCTTAGTAAGTATTGAACAAATCTGAAGTAAACTCTCCACCTCTATCTAACCTCAAACACCTTCAAACCTGATTCATTCTCATCTTTTACTTTGTAAATCTTGAAATTATCAAATTCTTCAGACTTCTCTCTAGGAAATATAACCCATATCACAACATAAAGCATAAAGAATGTAATCCATATCATAACAAAAAGTATAAATAACCTTTTAATCCATAACCAACTGTCATCAACCTTCACAACAAAACAAGTAGCCTATGTAGTATTCAACTCAAACACATTACCTCTTTTATTTTTTCTTGATGCGATCAAATATTTTGTCTGACTTTTGATAGTACATTTCCCATCATTGAACTTCAAATGATAGCCCTTTTCTACAAGCTATCCAACACTCAATAATTTGTGCTTAAGTCCATGAACAAGAAAGACATCATCAATGCTAGTTTTACCATCAAAATAAATCGAACCTACTCCAATGATCAATTTGGGAGTTTTATCACCAAATATGACTACACCACCATCATATTTAGTTAGCCAAACAAAATTATTGTTATCACCATTCATATGATGTGAAAAACCACTATCTAGGATCCATTCTGATTTCTTTTCAACATGTGAAACTAAGGTTCTTTATCCATGAATAGGCTCATCATCTTTAATAGCAATAAATCCAATTTCACCATAATCCACAACATCATCATCAGACACACCTTCACTAGCATAGTAAGATTCCTTATCCTTAGAATAATTAGGTCTATGAAACTTAGGTTTATTCTAAGGAACCCTTGTAGGACATCTAGATGCAAAATGACCAATCTTATTACATGAAAAAGACTTCAGGGAAAAATTTCCTTCAAATTTACCCTTACCTCTCTTTTCTCTTCTTACAATCAGGGCCACAAGCTCATCTAGTTTCCTTTCCTCTTGCTCTATTTTTCCCAATCATCAACATATTCACCAATCTCTTCATACCTATTACCTCTGTTGGTGCCTGCAAGACTTGATAAATTTATTTTGTCATTGTGCACAATTGCCTTGAATGAAGATTCCACCTTAGGTAATGTATCCTCTAGCTATGTGGCCTCAAAGGTGGTCAACTTAGAAATAAATGCCTCTTTTTGAAGTTTATTGTCAAAGGTATGATCTCTTTTATCACTTGCACTTTAGTCTTGTAGGAAGGTGTCAAATATCTGAGAAGCTTTGCATAATTTTTCTTCAGTATATGTTCCTCCTAAGTTTTTAATGCATGTAACAACCTATGTAACACTTTGTACATATGCTCTAACATTTTCATCATCTCGCATTCTCAAACTTTTTATTTTAGTCTTCCAATTTTTCAACTTTGCCTTCTTAGTATACTTATGTCCTTCATATAGTGCATGTAGTCTTGTCTAGATGTTATGTAAAGAATCCAAGTATTTAACCTATGTGCATTTAGCCTCATAGAGCGCATTGATCAATGCTTCTCTTGCAACCATATTACAAGTAAATAAATTCTTTTCATCTTCAGTAGCATTTTCTAATTCATCTTTACGCTTGATCTTCACATCCTTTTTTTTAATCATCCAATAATAAATTCCTAAGCAGAGCGAACGAGTTCTCATCTTGTTCTTCCAATTGTTAAAATTTTTAGCATCAAATTTTGGACTTTGCTTCCTATAGAATTCCATATTTAGGATCACCTCAAGTTGTTAATCTTTCTCTCAGAGGACCACAAGCTCTGGTACCAATTGTTAGAAATAATACTCTACCAACACAACTGAGGGGGGGGGGGGGGGGGGANGGGGGGGTGAATCAGTTGTGTGCCAAATAATTCAACTTTAAAATTATAAATCAATTATTGTTGGAAATTGGTTCATTTAGAAGTGTTCTGGAACACTTTAGGGTTGACATTTATGGAAACACATCTAGTATGGATGATCGCTTGGTGTTAAAAATAGTTTTGGAGTTATAGCTTGCAAAATTACTAGGTCCTAAAAGTAGAATTATAGAGTATAGCATTATAGTTTTGGTCAACAAGCATAGTATATTGTGATTGAAGGTATGTGAGCTTACGATAAGATATTTTGGGATGTATATGAACTTTAGTTAAAATCTCTTTTTATTTGGTGTTGATTGTAGTAAGTTACTATAAGTTGAAGACATGTGAAGGTAGAGTAACAATGATATAGGACAGATGAAATGTTGTGATGATTAAGGAAGTATAATGCAGAGTCCAAACATGCCATGTTGGATTCAGATTGAGGATTACTTATTTTTTGATAGTGTATGATCACTGACTTGGTATTTAAATTTTGTATAAGTTTTAACTCTATTTGTGATGTATTAGAAGCCGAGTCGACATATAATGGTGTATATATAGGAAGAGATTTTTGAGAAGTTAAGTATGGATATGTGTGGAATGTGATGGACTATATGGATGTGAATAGATGAATGCATTGTGATGTCAGAATCAGGCATATGGTGATGTGAGATTCAAATGGAACTACCTAAGCATAGAAGATGGTTGTATTTCTCATTTTTGATAAATCATTGTAATAGAATCATATTTATGATTGTATGAGAAGTGAGCTCAGTATACCTTTAACAAGGTTTTTGTATTCCTCTAACAATGAAATGTACTAATGTAATAATCAGCTCCTAACAGGGCTAGGTCTCCTCACACGGACACAATAATTTTAGTACATATTTGTGGGTACCATCCCCACTAGGTTTTTCCCTTGGCCAGGGTTTCCTCGACAAAAAAATCATGGTGTTATGCGTTGTGTGTTTTGTGTTTTTGTTCTTTTCATTTCAGAAATTATATGGTTAAGTTAGAATTTATTAAGTTTAAGTTTAAATTGTTGTAATATGTAATATTGATTCACCCCCCCCTCTGAGTATTAATTAATCCTAACAATTGTTATCAGAGCTATTGGCCCTTAGAGAGAAAGCCTAACAACTTAAGGGAGATCAAGATGGATTCTAAAATTTTGGAAGAAAACTTTGAACCAGCGCTCGAAGACCTTGATAAGTCTAAAGAAGATAATGGTAACTTGATATTCAAATTGAGAAGAGTTGGGGTTTTCATCAAGAAACTAAAATAACAACTTGAACTATATAGGATTCAGAGATAAGATCATATGGATAAGATAAAAGAGGATTCAGATAATGATACTTCAAATCAGATAAAATAGATGGAACAAGAGAAAGCTACTTTGAAGCTTGATCATGAAACAATTTCCTTTGAAATGGAAAAAAGAGATTAAAAAAGTAAAGGATGGAATTTTTTTTTTGAAGAAACCTTAAAAGATGCTAATATTAAGATGGGACAAATGAAGGCTGAACATGATCACTACAAGAACAAATATCTAGAATTAGAGATATATAATTAGATCATTAAGGGAGAACTTGTTGAGGTCAATAAATATATTGAAAAAAATCATAGGAGAAGTGATAAAGTTGATGAGTAGAGAGATAGACAGAAACCTAAAGGAGACTTGACTGGAGTTGGCTTCAATGAAGATGAATGTTTAAAGACTTGAGAAGAAAAGACTGAAGCAAAGACTGATGAAGAAATACTTACTCTTGAAGAACTTAAAGAAAAGATCAGACCTTTAGGAGGTAGATGTTCTGGATGAAACAAGATTGGACACATGAAGAGAGACTGCAGAGGTAAATCTCCTTACAAACCCTTTTCAGGATATTATTTCAATTGTAATGCATTTGGACACAAGAAGGAAAAATGCAAGAAGCCTGCTCAATCAAGAATCAAGGAAGGTTACAATTGGGAAGGAACAAAAGCTAAGATCACATGTTACAAATGCAATAACTTTGGGAACATCACAAAGTATTGTAAGTTGCAGGTTAGTTAGAATAAATCACCTCCTACATGCTACACATGTCATAATCCAAGACACATAGCAAAGTTTTGCAGATACAACAGAACTGAGAACAAAAGTAGTCCTCCACCTATTGATATGAAGAAGAGTACTAGTGATTTTAATAGTATTGCAAAAGAATTTAATAGTCATTTCAGAAAAGAAGGAGATATAAATAGTGGTAAGGTATGGAAGGTAAAGGAATCAAGTGAGGAAATGGTTCAGGGAGAGTTAGTAGATGCTACTGAGTCTTCGCCTAATGTGAACATTGCCACATCAACCTAGATGGCCAAGCATGGCCTTAGGGGGAGCATTGGAAGGAAACATCATAAATCTATCCAGCCCATGCTTTTGAGGAATAACCTCTTGCGATCTTGGGAAGAGTATGTGTAAATATTATGGAACATATATCTGTAATTGCATAGCTTCACAATCTATATCCTTTGACTGCAATATTTTTAATCAACTGGATTATGTGCAGAGATGATTATTGGGAAATGTGTCATTTCTTTACACAACAAAGTATAAGGTAAATAAAAATAACTTTTCCAAACATCATTTGAAGAACAGAGCCTATGGAGAACATGGATTTGAGATGAGAGAAGAAAATAAGCAAGGTTGTTGAGCATTTGATCAAATCATTAAATTCAAAGAATCAACAGATAAAAGGTATTTAGATCATTTGTTGCAAAGCTTTGGTTATGGATACTCTGTTTATTTTTTATGTTGCCAAAAGGCCTAGGTATAAATTAAAGAAACATCCATTCAAATAAACTAAAGATGACCTCGAAGGTGCATTTTCACAAACACCCTACAAAATTCTACAAGTCAAAAACATTAGGGCTTACATTCACTATAAGTATGAGTCTCTAGGATACTTTGAGATCTATAAAGAGATGAAGGACATGATTGGAACAAATGGTAAGATGAAAGACGAGTTCACACATCTTGAGAACTTTAGTATAATGTGAATGACTAAACTCTACGAATTCGATGAAGAGAAATGGATTAAGAACACTTTGCGAAGAGATCACAACCACTCCATTTGGCTTGGAGATCAGCTAGTGAAGATTTTCAGTGACCTAATTCATGCTATAATAGGTTTGGATAACTTTGGTGTTATCTCTATTATGGAGAAGAACACAAATAATATGTGGAAAACCTAATGCATTTGTGATGGGATAAGAGAGAGATGACCATTAATGACATATTTCAACAAGATGTTAGATTGGTTTCAATGATTCTTGGATACAAATTACATTATAACAACTAACCTAACTTGGTCTCCGCCGGAGTGATTATGATGGCATATAGAATGGTGAAAGAAAATGTTAAGTATAACCTTTGCGAAATAAATTCACAATAGTTTTTGGAGAATGTGAAGAAAATCAAGAAGGATAACTCAAAGGCATTTAGTTTCTGGTCTCTATTGATACAGGTGTATATTCATATTGTACATAGTTTTCCTGTTATGCACCCTAGAGCTTGGAAAGATAGTGAACCACTGGAATTCAGATCACAAAGAGATATAGAAGATAGAAAAATACATGGGTTGATGGTGAATTATTTGGGATGTTCAAAAAATTACAGTGAGAGATGAAGGAAAGAATGAGGATCCCTGAAGCATTGGTAGAAAAATGTAAGGATACAATATATTTCATGGTTAAAATTGATTGTATTTGCTTTGAGACAATACAACCTAGGATGAAGTGGTGTTATCATCTAGGATATGAAGTCAGTTCTGAGGTCTTTCCCATGCAAGTAGAACATATTTTATCCTCTAAAATTGATCCATTTGAAGAAAGATGGGGCACCTATGAAGAGATGTCTACAAAGATAAGGGAAGAAAAACTTGAGCTGCAAGAAAGAGAAAAGTAGAAAATGTGGTAGATGATCTAGCAGCTAAGGCTGGTATAACAAAGGAGGAGATGAAAGAGGTAAGAAAGAAGATGACAAAAATTTCTTCTGGATTGGTGAGAAATGCTCCTACAACCCTTTCACCTCTAGAAGTTGAGAAGGTTATCAATCCACCTCCTACTGTGACTATTGTACTAGAAAACACACCTACATAACCAAAGAGAACATTGAAGGAAGTGAAAATCATGGAATTGCCTAGAAGGAACACGAGATCAACCAAACAAGACTCTTCCACCAAAGAGACAAAGGATAGAAGTTGACAAGAAGAAGGGAGAAGAGAAGAAAGTTGAAAAGAAGGAAGAAGAGAAGAAAGTTGAAGAGAAGAGCCCAGATATGAAACAAATTTGTAAGCCTGACATAAAGATACTAGAAAAGAGGATAATTGGTCAAGGCAAGCTTATCTCATTGATTAGATACTATGTGAGGTATGATGCATTTGATTAAATTTTGATTAAGGACACGATCATAAACCATTTTCTTGTTTTTAAGAACTTCTTAGAAATTGAAGGCAGTATACCAAAGGAAATTTATGAGAAATTAGAAATAAGGAAATAGTTAGCACAAATAGAAGATGAAGAAATCAGAGTAAAAGTAGTTGAAGGTATGTTACCTATTATTTTTTTCAAGGAAATGGAAAATATATTAAATGCTTTGAAACCTTTGTTGAGAACCAATTCAATATGGGTGAAAATAATGGGGAGAAAGTATGATGAGGAAACACAGAAGGTAGCTGATAAGGTTTTTATGGGAAATGAACCTAAGAAGTTTGTACCTCCCAAGGATCCTAAGCCTAAAAGTTTAAAAGGTGAGTCATCAAGGATAGCTGATGTAAACCTTAATACATCAAATAATGAAGACAATAGCCAATTTTTCAGTATGGTAAAGAAACCATATTTCTTTGTTTCTAGTTTGCCTGTGTCTTTGGACACTTTGCAGGATGTTAGTGATCCTTTTGAGAAGAATACTGACATTGATGGAGGAAGCATTGATCTAAAAATAGAAGAGAAAGAAGAGAAGAAAGTGAGTGAAACTGGAGCAGTGAAATAAGTAGTAAATAAAGTTGAATTGAAACAAGAATATCATGCATTTGTTTCTTCATCTTTATTGTTGGCAAGTGGATATAGAACTCTAAGCACTGATGTTGAGAGTTGATGAAGCTATCCTACATCCCATTTGAAAAATTGAAGGAAAGATATCAGCATAAAGGTGAGAAGAAGTCAAGGGTAATGGAAAGAGAAGTTGATACTATAAACAAACTCCTACCTATACCTCTTTCTTTTCAATCAAAGGACAATGCAGAGAATTTGAACAAGATATTGAATGACTTTGATAGTCATTATGAGTCCTTAGAGTAGATCATTGAAGAGAAGGCATAGAAGAAGTACCTTGCAAAGAAGTTTGAGGAAGTATGAAAGTCTATTTCTTTAGACTTAGGAATATTGAGAAAAACCATATATGAGGCAAAGAGTTGTGTGTCACATGGTATGAATTTATATGGTTACTATATAAATCCTATCAAACATCTTGAGAACATTGAGGATAAAATAGCAAAGGAAAAACAAACTCTGGACAAGTTGATGAAAAGTTGTGAGGCCTCATCACATACCATATTGGAGTTAGACAGAGAAGTGTCTAGGATATTGGACAAATTGAGTGTTTTGGATAAAAAGAAAGGGAGATTTGTGGGAAGATTTGGTATGCTAAAGAGTTTAATTACTTCTAAGTTATCAATTCTTGAGATCCACCTTTCAGACATGGAGAAAATAAAGATATCCCTCACTAGGATACATGCCTACTGAGCTAAAGGTAGTGCAAACATCCTCTTTTGCACTAAATGGATTGATTCATGTGATTTAGTAACTGGTAAAGACTTGGTCAAAGGAAGTGAAGATCTTGGAAAGCTCCTTCTAGGATGTGCTAAAGATGGTATAAACTTTTTTTTGGTAAGTAATTTTGTTATTCTATATTTTTGTATACTTTTTCCATTGATGTCAAAGGGGGAGAAGAGAAGATATGAAAATTGCATAGATAAGAGATAGAGTAATATGTAAAGGAGTTATAGAAGTGCAATATATATTCTTTTTGGTATTGACACTTAGTCATTTTTTGATAAGTGTTGCCATCAATGCCAAAGGGAGAGATTGTTGGCAAGTGGTTCATTCAAAAGTATTCTAGAACACTTTAGGGTTGTCATTTATGGAAACACATATGGTATAGATGATCTCTTGGTGTCAAAAATAGTTTTGGAGTTATATCTTGCAAAATGACTAAGTCCGAAAAGTAGAATTATAGAGTATAGCAGTATAGCTTTGGTCAGCAAGCATAATATGTGGTGAATGAAGGCATGCAAGCTTTGGAGAAGCTATTTTGGGATGTATATGACATTTAGTTAACATCTCTTGTGATTTGGTATTGATCGCAGTAAGTTACAATATGTTGAATACATGTGAAGGCAGAGTAACAGTGATATAGGATAGATGAAAGGTTACGATATTTAAGGAAGTATAATGTGGAGTCCAAATGTGCTATGTTGGATTCAGATTAAGGGTTACCTATATTTTGATGGTGTATGATTGTTGACTTGGTATTTACTTTTTTTATGAGTTTTCACTCTATTTTGTGATGTTTTGGAAGCCGAATGGACATATAATGATGTATATATAGGAAGAGATTTTTGAGAAGCAAAGTATGGATAGGTGTAGAATGTGATGGAATATATGGATGCAAATAGATGAATGCATTCTGATGTTAGAATCAGACAGATGGTGAAGTGATCTTCAACTAGAACTACCTAAGCATATTAGATGCTTGTATTGTTCATTTCTGACAAATCATTGTAACATAATCATATTTTTGATTGTATGAGTAGTGAGCTTAGTATACCTTTAATTATGTATTCCTCTAACAAGGAAACGTGCTAATGTAATAATCAGCTCCTAACAGGGCCATGTCTCCTAACAAGGACATAATAATTTTAGTACATATTTGTGGGTACCATCCCCACCGGGGTTTTCCCTTGGCCAGGGTTTCCTCAATAAAACATTCATGGTGTTATGAGTTGTGTGTTTTGTGTTTATGGTATTTTCATTTCAGCAATTATCTGGTTAAGTTGGAATTTACTAAGTTTAAGTTTAAAGTGTTGTAATACTGATTCACCCTCCTCTCATTTTTATTTAATCCTAACAATTATTCAATGCAAATATTAACACAACAAAAGGAATATCATAACACAAGAAATTTTTGTTGAGGAAAACCATGTTAAGAGAAAACCCCGGTGAGAATTATCTCCCACTAATAATGCACTAAAAATATTGTATACATGTTAGGAGATCTAACCCTATTATGAGATGATTATTACATATAATACATAGTCCTTGTTAAAGGATAAACCCTATTAGTAGTTAAGAGAAATAAGAGGCTCACTTCCCAGGCTCACTACCTAAATCAAAAGGTTAAATCTACCTTCTAGACTCACTATCCAAAGTACAGATATAGAAGTGTACAATAACTAGTGAATTGACTAATAGAAACTTTATTTGCCTAAAAAGTTCATATGAAGTTTATCACAATCACTATCTCTACTCTACATCTAGAAGACTTCACAATTACAAGCTCACAACTTCCTCATCATACTTACACATCACCTCATCAAGAAGAAACTCTCCTTTATACAAGTTAAAATAAACAATTAAGTCGGCCAAATAGGACTTCCCCAATGCATAAATAATTACATAGACCCTTGGTAAGATACATACGGTATCTTAAACAATTAAAAATAAAATACACATCATCAATTACACTCCAAGATCCATAATCCATTCTCTCCATCCTCTAAACATGTTATATTATTATAGTCGGCCACAAATAGGTCTTCGCAAGATCACATGCCTCAAATTACGCCACCAAGAGTCAATCGACACAAGAATCACAAATAAAATTCTTCAACATTTATTCTACCATGCCTCAAGATCACATATCATAACACGTGCTCGCATCCAAGTTATCCCAAAAACTCAGAGACCAACTCTATCATAATCCTCTGTCACTGCTCTGTAACTAGTCTTTACCAAAACAACTATAACTTATGCCAACAGTAATATAAAGACAAGCGATCTTAGACATAAGATCTCTCTCATCCCCTTATACAGATTGTACTCCCATGCTATGAAAGTCTGTATAGGGTCCATACATGTCTATCAATCTTGCATGTACTAGTGATAACTAGTCTATCATAGACTTCTAAAGTATTCAACTAAAACATATATTGACATCAATCACAAAACATGAATGTCAACACCTCCAATAGAAAAAATTCCAACAAATTGATCATATCTCAAGCTATGAAGCTCTGATTCTTTCACTTTTTATTGTGCTAAGATTGTGACTTGGTTTCCTAGCTATCCAAGTGCTCTATATTTGGTTTTGAGTCCATCTCAAACCCTATTGGTAGCATTTTCAACAATTCTATATTTATAGTTCACTGAGGTAAAAATGATACCCTATTTCACCTTCCTAATTAGCAAGCTAAAGTGGGTCATATATCTTCCTGCAAATTTCATCACATCCTTCATAAGCCCTAGGTGGTTTATGCTTTTCAAGTGAAAAATTGGTTTTGTAGAATGTTGTTTCTAATGTTTCGTGTAGGTATTGCATGCTAGGGGTTTTATTTGATAACTTTGCAATATCATTTTTCACTTTACTATTTTTGTACTTTAGCTTGCATATGCACATAGTGTCATATATAGCTAAATTGGGGGATAAATATACCATCATAAATTGTAAGCACCTGAGGTGTACAATTTCATGATTGTTTAGGACCCTCTTTAGTGTGTTTTCATTATAGTTTGTATTATAGGACTTCACAAATGCATGTAATGGGAACCTATATTCAAATTTCAATATTCTCTCTTAAATATCTTTTAAGATCAAGGTAATCCCTTATCTCTAGGGATGCTCCTATATTGTTAATCCAATCCAATAACTCATTTCATCACCTAGGCCCTATAGCATTATTAGTGGCCTTTTTGTCATCTCCCAACCTCAGAACTTATTATTGGCTTACTACACACACCCCAATGTTATCTAGGACCCTTGGACTCAATTTGGATAATTTTCCTTGGGTACATAATGGCTATGCCATTATGTACCCTAGGTTTTGAGCCGAAATTTGATTTGGGACCCCGAGTCCATGTTTTGGATGTAATTCTAGATCTACACTCAACTCTCACATCTTGATCTCCCAATTGTCTATTAAAAAGCCTCCCACTTCATTTGGCATGATTAAAAATTAATTTTAATGTTGGAGCTCCAATTTGAAGACATATCATGGACTTAATACTTGTGGAATCAAGGCTACAACAATATCATATCAAGAAAATATTCAATCAAACATCCTTTAATCAACTCAAGCATTCAAGAATCCTTTCAAATATCTTTCAAGCATAAAATAAAAACCAATAATATAACTTCAAATTGATTTTGATGGTGACTAGGAGACTACTAATTGTTGATTGGCTTGTACTCTTCCTCTCTAGGATTGGGTATAGTCTCTTGTTATCCCTAGAACTACATTTGTGTACTTGATATTTACATCTTAACATTTAAAATATATTCTTATTACATGATTTCAATCATGTACATATTGATTAGATTTCATTTAGGGTTTACTCTATCACACTATGGTAGATTCTTTATCCACTTAGCTCATAGAAATTTAGACATACTCTAGATTCACAAGCACCACACACTTGATCTCTTTATATTGTCTATCCATGAACGTGGAAATTACCAGAATGGGGGGTTGAATAAGTAAAACCCCTAAAATCTACCCACACACACAAAATCTTAGATTTACAAGTGCAGAATGTCATAGAAACAACTATCGAGACCTGAGAACCATCTTAACACTATCACATGTTGTTTGTAAATTCTTTCGAAAGAAAATCATGTGTATAAAATGGCTCACCCATTATGCACCCAAGTACAAAGAAACTCATCCACTATGTACCCTCAAAAAAGTGCTCAAAATTTCTAGGATAATAGGTTATAGTCTCGGGGTGTCATATTTGCAGTTATAGATGTCTACAGGAAAACAACAGTCCAAAATTCAGATCTAAATCTTCATCACTCACATTTTATTTCTAGGTGCACTTAAATTCCTCTTTGACATCTCTCTAGCATTTTCACTTGCATATTTAGGTTATTTGATAATTTATTTAGTCATTTATATCTCTCTTACATTCATATCCTCCTCAATTCTAAGAAACAAAGGAATAGAAACCCCTAGGACCCAAATCTGACATTAGAATCATCTTCTCTCTCTTGGTGATGCTAATCCAATTTGACTTAATGAGGCTTCATATCCCAATGTACCTTATGAATTGGGCACAAATTTTACCCTATTAGGCGATCCCCCTTTTTAGAGTGTACACTATGTAAAGTGGGAAGTCCTTGAGAGTCCTATGAACCTAAAAGAACCAAATGTTTGACCTATCAAATAGCCCAAAACTTTTAAAAAGGAATAAATATGATCAAATATTCCAAGCATTTAAATATTGTGTAATCAATGGACACAAAACCTCAAAGAATTCAAGATTTTGACCACAAAAAGACCAAATTTGGGCAATAAGGATGAGTCTTGATATAATATTTAGGTGATAGGACACAAAAGTATTGATATGAGAAATGAAACTGGGGGAATTATGGGTTGATGGAATGATTGAAAGAAATATGGTCAGATAATCAAGGCATTGTATCCCATATTATGTTAAATTCTATCACAATGAAAGGGGGAAAATATGATAAAAGGAGGACTAATGATCAAATCAAGGACTTATTCTAATAGGGTCGAAACATTGGGTTTGACAAGGCATGAAAAATGAGTGATTTCAGCTTGCATATGTATGGCTTGATCCTTGGAAAACTGAAAATTCCAATCTCGTTAGGAATATCAAGACCTTGACACAACCAAGATAAGGGTGAGTAAAGCACTAAGTGACTAGAGTTCATAATGGAGTTGACTTCCCAAGCATGATGAAAACTCGATCTAGGGAATCATTCAAAATTTTAATAGAGACAATCAAGTGACAAAACTATTTTGGCAACAATGGTGTTGAGGGAAAATACATTAAATGGTTATTGTTGGTAAAACCGCACACCTTCAAAATGAATTGTGCACACCTAAAAATAGTCAAGAAGCATTTCTTAATTAAATACAAGCTGTTTAATTAATCAGTGCCATAATTCTTCTATTATGTGATTAAATTTTAATAATTTTAAATATATAGTTCATATCTTTATTAAATTCCTCTATTATATGTTTAAATTAAATAATTTAATTATATAATTCACATCCCTATTAATTCCTTTAATTTATAAATCAAATCAATTTAAATACATCTCATTCAAAAATCAAAGCAATTTAATTACATCTGAATTCAACCCTTTCTACCCCCTCCCCCAACCAAATTGAAAATTTTCCATGGTTATTGTCACCACATCCCTAATCCTTGGAAAATCCTATAAATACTCCTCACTTTGGAGGTAAAAACGATCCAAGATCTCAATATCAATTTCATTTTCCATTTGCTTAGGAATAATAGCATTTTAGAATCTCATTTTCAATAGAATAGCTCTCATTTTAGCTTAATCCATTCTAGTTTAATTTGCATTGTATTCTATTTGTAACTTAAATTTGAATAAATTAGTTCATTTTGTAGCTTAATTTAGCATGGATTTCATCATATTAGCTACATTTTAGCTTCATTTATCTAGCTTGCATCATGAATTTCACATCTAGCATCCTTAATCTTGTATCTAACATTATAATAGCTTGAATTTAATCATTTTTTTATTAAATCTTGTATTTCAAGTTGTCATTTATGAAATCTAAATGCTACTAATATCAATTAAATAGACTAAATGGGTCCTTGAAATTAGAGGACAATGAGATGGTCTTGAAGAGTTTTTTTCTTGTATTTTCAATGCTTTTATGTTCATTAGATTTACTCTTCAAATTAATGCTTCCTTGGTGTGCTTGAGTCAATTTTCTTGCATACATATATTGGCGCCCAGTGTGAGGCCCACACCTCATTTTAATCATTTTTTTGTTGCAGATTATTTTGTAGGTCTCGAAAAAAAAGCAGAGTATCGCCATTCCAAAAAAAGTTGTCACCTTTGAACAAAATATTATCACATTTTCTATAAATATCATGGAATTGGTCGATATAGTCTCTCATTTTCCATAAATATCATGGAATTGGTCGATATAGTCTCTCATTTTCCTTAAATATCATGGAATTGGTCAATATAGTCTCTCATTTTCCTTAAACATTCTTGCATTCAATGTAAAGAATGTCGCATTTAAATTCTATTATGTTGCATACTTTCTGTCATTCTGATTAAATTTGCTATCATTTTTTGTTCTATCAATATTTTGCTATCAATATTAGCACATAAAGAGTAAATTGTATTGCATTTGAGAAGAATATTGATGCATATACGAAAAATCATTTCACATTTTATCTATATTTCTGTGTATTTTCTTTTTGTTCTATCGCTTTTACTCTCTATTTTGTAGCATTTGAACAATTTTTTTGCGCATATAATTCATATTTCATTACATTTACTACAAAGTATGTTGCATTTGCATCTATTTCATCGCATTTACTAAAATAGAGAAAATATCAGTTTCCCAAGGCTTAATCAATTATTTTGATCATTGCAAGTATCTGGTCTCTTGTCAAAAATAAAAATATGAAACTACTAATGGTTTTATGTAGGATCTAGCTAGAGATTAATTCAATTCTTTTGTCTTTTTGCATAAATTAGGCACATAGGATCTATTACATGGATTAAAAAATGCAAGCTTTGTGTGTTTGGATACAAGGTTAAAAATTGAAAATCCAAAGGTCTGATCAATTTTCTTGGATGCTTATAGATTTCTCATACAGGTTTCAAGAAAACTTAGACCAACTCATTTGCAATGAATATCATCATATATAAAACAAAGTTCACCACACTTGAGTCAAATAAAGCATGCATCAAATTTGAATTTTCTCACACAAACTCTGGTATTCCACATTTAACCTCCATTGTTTCAAAGATATATGTAATTTTTATTTTTATGGATATAAAACAGACATATAGGATTAATTAAATGGATAATGAATGTGTTCTTGATGTGTTTGGATATTATTTGATTATGTTCTCCCCTTAATTGGGTGATAAAAAATCTAGACATATCGCATTTACTTTCATTAAGTGTATTATCTTTAGTGGGTCTTCCTCCCAAGCATCCTATAAGGAAAAGTGAGATGGAATGACCCAAGTGGTATACAGATAATGCCAAGAAATCCAACTTGCTATAAAATAGAATGCAATCATGCTTAACGACGTGATTGGCAGTATATTTTGGGAATATCTCTCCTCTAGTACTTCTTTAAGTGCACAAAACCTTGATTTATCAATTGTGGGAGACGTCTATAATGGAACTTAAACCTTGACATTTCGTATAGAATACTTTTTAATTTCATATTTTTTGGTGCATCAATTTTAGTGCAAAGGGATTGTGTCATCCTTTGAATTTACTTACCGTATATACTCCCTTGGTTGTGAGATTTAAGATTTTTGGATTTCATCACCAAAAATCAAGCATGCCCCAAAATGGATCCCCTACTAATCCACGCCTTGAAGGCCTATTGAAGTGCATTATTTTCCCTTCTCTTCACAAGGGATTACTCTTTTTAAGAGGGACACAGTGTACGGGGATAAAGAGTATCAAGTTTATAAATTTATTTCCATATATGTGGGCCTACAAATGATACATTCAAGCCAATATTTTTTTCAGGTAATTAAATTGAAGTGTTTTCTTGTGTAAAACCTGTAAAAACTATTGGAACATACACTCACTATTTTAGAAGACTAGGATAAACAAGTGATTGAATATCATTTTCTATGTTTTTATTGTAAAAAATTTTAGAAGAGTTCATCTAAAAACATACACAAAATAAGACGATTTCATCACAAAAAATTATCAAAAATATCAAAATCAATAAAGAATACTGCATTTGACAAAAAAATGTACCACATACAACCATAATTACAACACATTTGTCTAGATTTTCATCACATATGTTGTGGAATTTGGCATATCAAGTTTTTGTTGTGTCGCATATTTGTCCTAAATCATCACATACAATTCTTATTCATCTTATATATTTTTTTTTTGTCACAAACTCTCTGTTGTTTGGTGCATATGTTAGTCTTTAAAGGAACTAAGAGTGGGGTGAATCAGTGCAACCACAAATCTGAAACTCTTCTTTAATAGATTCAACAATACCCAACATGCAAATGAAAATATTATGTATAAACTTAACAAGTAAAACATTCACACAATGTAGACTCAACATAGAATATTTTTCCCATGGAAACCCTTGATAGAGGGATAAAATGACGTGTGAGATGATACCCACAAATTTCACTAGAGCACCAAATAAATCTTCCTTGTTAGGAGAAATTACAAACACCCTCTTAAGGGAATACCCAGTTAAGAGCATATTAAGCTCAGTTAAGAGCTAATATAAGTCCTATTAAGAACTACCATGTTAAAGGATTTCAAAATCCTTCTGATATTTACTTTTTTAGAGGATGTACACTTCAGATCCTATTAAAGATCCTTCTCACCCTAGTATAAGTGACATTTAAGTTGCAAACTTGTTAGGGCTTTCCTTGAGAAATACCCAAGAATAATTGATCTAAAAATGATACTTCTTGTCTAATAGATCCACTTCATTTCTAATTACATCACCTTCTTAAGCATCCAATAGATTCACACAATCAAAATCTCTTATCTCACCATCTAAACATCACCTTCATTAACCCTAAATCTTGAATTCATCCTTATTTTATAACAAATTTTTCAAAGTCATCCTTTTTTCCCTAAAACCTTTTACCCACCGACATAAAAATTAAACTGATCATGCCAAAATGCATTGGTCAACTCAATAAAGTCAACACAACATTAAAAATTTCAAAAATCAAACATTTCTAACATTAAAGTGACTGGTTAGTTGATCTAACCAAACAGACTATGCATGTCATCTTTACTTTTGTTAGTGTCACTTAAATCTTCAATAACTTTCTCCAATCTTCAAACTAAATAACATGATAATAGATGTAGTACTATATGCCTCTGTAGATTTTAAGTGTATGATCACACATCTTGACTTGATCTCCAACTCCAAATCCATTTTCTTATTCCTTGTATACTATCTTCTACCCAGTTGACTAAACACTTAGTTAATTCATCAATTGATCCTTCAACACCATCGGTAAATCTAATCTCATACCTCTATTAGATCATGTTTCCAGCAATGAAAACACCATAGGACACAGACATGATAAAAAATGATATCATCTTCATCAAATGCCAACAATCTCTCCCTTTGGCATTGATGGCAACACTTAGAAATATCTGGTTTGGTGTGAGTTAGATATTGTAGACCACCAATCATCAATTCTTTGTCTAAAAAACACTTTGAGTCTCGTCATTACTAGTCAGTTTTGAACCAATCACCGTGGGTGTCCCAAAAGGTTTACAATATTCCATTCCAAAATTCTTCAACATTTCCATAAGATACTTGGTCTGAGATATAAAAATTCCAATCTTACTCTGATTAATTTGCAAACCAAGAAAAAATTTCATCTCACCAATCATTGACATTTCAAATTCATTTTCCATTTCTTTAGAGATATTCTTACTCATTTTATCATTTCCTCCAAAAATGATATCATCAACAAAAATTATAAAGTACCTTTCACCATAATAAGATCTTGCTCTTGTAGAACCACACAGATCTGTATGTACCAGTTCCAACATCCCTTTTGTTGAATAAGATTTTCTTTTAAAACTACTTCTAGTTTGCTTCCCCATAGCACACTCTCTACACATAGTGTTAGATGGTTTCACAATATTAGGTAAACCTCTGAAAACATTTGTCATACTTGCCTTCACAATGTTATCAGAGTTAACATGACCAAATCTTCTATGCCATAACCAACCTTCACAATAAAACAAGAAGCTTCAGATGTTTTCAATTCAAATACATTGCCTCTAGATTTGGTACCAGATGTGATTAAGTCTCCTGATTTGCTTTTGATAGGGAATTTCCCATCAATGAATTTCAATTGATAACCTCTATCCACTACCTATCCTACACTCAACAGATTATGCTTAAGTCCATCAACAAGCAGTACATTGTCAGTATTAGTCTTTCCATCCAAAGAAATAGATCCAACTCCAATGATAAGCTTAGGAGTATTATCACCAAATATAACAACACCACCATAATATCTTTTTAGACTAACAAACTTGTTTTTATCTCCACTCACATGATGTGAACAACCACTGTCTATAGCCCATTCAGATTTCTTTTCAACACAAGATACTAGGGATTTTTCTTCATGTATAGGTTCATCATCCTTAACAGCCATATATCCAATTTCATCATAATCAACATCATGATTAGATACACATTCACTATCATAATAACACTCCTTGTCTTTTGAATAGTTTAATTTGTAAAGATTAGGTTTATGTTTTTGAACCCTTGTAGGACATCGAGATGCAAAATGACCAATCTTGTTGCATGAACAAAATCTCAAAGGTAACTTGCCTTCAAATTAACCCTTACCTCTCTTTTCTCTTCTAGTGATCAGGGCTACCACTTCATCTAGCTTTCTTTCTTCCACCTGTATCTATTTCCATTAATTAGCATAGTCTCCAAGTTATTATCTCAAGTCACTATTGCTAGTTCTTGCAATTCCAGACAAGGTCTTTTTGTTAGAATAACTGAGAGGGGCGAGGGTGAATCAGTGGCCTTAAAATAATTCCAAAATTCTAACCAAAACTTCTATCTCAAATATAATATCCTCTAGTTATCTTTCAGTCCATCAAAATGAATGTCTTAAATAACTTTATCAAATCTATATTGTTCAGTAAGATATATTGTTTATCTTTTCTAGCCTTTACCGAGTAGCAGCAATTAAACTTAGTGTTTAGCGACCAATCCATTTATAGTAATTTGTAAAGTAAACTATCAATGAAATGAAATAAATACACATTTGACACATGGATTTTAACTTGGAAACCTTGTTAAGGGAAAAACCACTTGGGACCGGTAACCCAAAATTTTCACTCTTCTAAAGTGAGCTCGGTGAAGAGACAACCCTGTTAAAGGTTACAAACACATTGCTAAGTGTGACCTTGTTAGACAATTCAAAACTAATAGTTTGTCTTCTGACCTAGCATTCACTATGTTTTCAACAAGAAAAACTTTTGATAATCCTGAGTATCTCAATATAATAAGGATGGTTAAATCCCACTCGGTTAAGATATTTTCTAAATAAATGGTTAAATTGATACAGTAAATTATCTGTTCAATAATACAAATTTAACTTGTAGATTTTCAGATCTATTGTTATTCCAATAATACCTCTTTAATCAA
The DNA here is from genome assembly GCA_018584345.1 of Thuja plicata. Taxonomy (NCBI): domain Eukaryota; kingdom Viridiplantae; phylum Streptophyta; class Pinopsida; order Cupressales; family Cupressaceae; genus Thuja; species Thuja plicata. The sequence continues at coordinate 1,537,036 of MU228456.1, read as the reverse complement.
TGTTCACTTCAGTTCCTTTTCTCTCATCTTTGTTCTTCTCTGTGAATGCTCTGTCCTCTATTGCTCGGTGTCTGCAGAATTCCTTGGCTCTATTCTTTAGCTGGTATGATCAGACCTGCATGAAGAATTCTATCTTCACTAGAATTATATTCAGCATTCCTCTTTCATAATGAATTACTTGTCTCTTTATATAGACATGATTTAGTTGTTCAATCTCCTTTTTTTCATCGTAGATCACTTCTTTATCCATAAAGCTCGCCATGCTTTCTTTAGTTCGTAAAGCTCTCATTCAATTTTATTCCACAAATCTCTCCTTGTTATCTGTGAATAAAACGTGTTATAAATCTCTCTCATGCTTTAGGTTTAACTGATTGATAAGAATAAAGCAATCAACCAGTCAATCTAAATATATCTCCTACCAACTAAGTATTTTTGTCATTCTTTATCTTCAGTTCTGATCTGTGATCAACTTCAGTTAGCTCAGTCATTGACTTCAGTCATGCTCGGTAACAACTTCAGTTAGCTTGACGACCACTCCAGTTATTCTCAGTAAATAGCTCTTTCTTGGTAACCACTTGCTCAGTTACTACGGTGCTCGGTATACACCATGAACTTCTCAGTGACACTTTCTCGGTAATTCTTGCTCAGTTACTGCGATGCTTGGTTTATACTATCCATCGGTGTGCACTATCCACCGGTGTGCACTATCCACCGGTGTTTACTGTCACTCGGTGTATACTGACTGTAGACACCTAAAATTGTCCATTCACACTAATATTAATTTTTATTAATATTTTCCTTTAACATTATGGTTAATTTTATAATTGACAATAATTTTTATATTCTTCTATTTATTTAATTAAATAAATTCAATTTCCCTTTGTATTTAAATTTTATTTAAATACTATAATATATTAAATTAAATTTAATATATTATCCCTTTATTTCCCTTTTTAAAATAAATTTATTTTATTTTATTCCTCCACTAGCCTAAAGTTCTTCTAAACCATGATTAAATTAAATTTATTTTTAATTTAATCCCTTTTACCTTATCTAATTTCACCTCTTGCTAATTATTCCTCTAATCTTGATTAAAGGTGGATTACCTCTAATCATGTGCACAATCACCTTTTCCAAGGTGAGGGTTGACTTTTC
>MU228456.1:1474908-1519275 GCA_018584345.1 Thuja plicata | reverse complement strand
TTGCATTGTGTTGGGAGAGCACACCCACAAAATCTCTAAGAGAAAATCAAACAAGTCTTGGGTGCACTTGTTTTAGCTCATCGGAGGTTGTAGTGAAGATTAGGTTGTATTTCAAGTTCTTTGCATGTTCTTAGTATTTGTTATATCTTGTATTTGCATGTTTTGACTTGTTGTGCAGCTGCAGGGATTTTCATTGCATACACTGACTTTTATGGTTTACCGATAACATAAACTTGGTCTCTTCAGTCTCTTCAATTCTATGACAATATGTGTATGATCAATCAAAATATATCAAGTTGACATCAATGAAAATACAATACATTAACTGATTTAATGTCTTACATTCACTTTTGCAGCTCGGTGATCATCAACTTATCATCTTCAAACATTTAATCAATTATAGTTCATCAATTCTCCCTTGGGCATTGATGACAACACAATATGAAATATGCCATATTATACCAAAATTATTGTTCTATAACCAATTCAAATATCTGAATCTTGGTAAGCTCTTCTATCTTAGATTTGATTCTTGTTGAGTTATTTCCCTTTCTTCATTCCCTTTAATGGATAGGTGTAGCAATTCTATTTTATGAATCTATCTCTTTGTTGTAGAATTTCCTCTCCCTTTTCTAGATAGATATGCAGTGTTAACTTTTCTCTAATTCTCTCCCTTAGATGGATGGTTGTTTTTTTGAGTCATTATTGGATCTTTCTCTCCCTTTGTAGAAACTTCTTTCTCTAATATTTTCTCTCCCTTTGACTAATGTTCTTCTGCCTGATGGATATTTATCTTCTCTCCCTTATCATTGGATATTTCATTTAATCTCTCTCCCTTTGAATGATTATGATTGATATTTTATTGTATCCTTCTCTCCCTTTGACAGCAATGCCAAACAAAAATATATCATTGAATCTCCTATCCATCAGCAATACAACTCTGTAGTAGCCAACACTATCTCTAGTGTGTGGTTTAGATAAGTACCTTCTTGTATTGATATATCATTGCATTCCATATCTCATCTTGCATCAACATGAATAATCTTCTGATAATGTGTAGGTTGATGCAGCCTTCTAGTTAGCTTAGTGACCAGTAGATAAGGGTCGAACCCCTAATCTATTCCTCTAGTACTCAAATGTATCTTTTGGTAATGGTTTTGTGAATATGTCTACTATTTGTTCTTTGGATTGTACATATTTCAATATTACCTCTTTCTCTTGTGCTTGTTCCCTAAAGTAATGATACTTAATAGCTATGTGCTTTGTTTTAGCATGCATTATAGGGTTCTTTGAAATGTTGATAGCACTTGTATTATCATAATAGATAATTACAGGTTCAAGAATTTCCTCATTCATACCTTTCAGTAATTTCTTGATCCATGCAATGTTAGAGTAATTTGTAGTAGCAGATATATATTTTTCTTCTGCAGTTGATTGAGATATGCATCCTTTCTTTTTACTTATCCATGTGACAAGTCTGTCACCCATAAAGAATGCTCCTCCTATTGTGCTCTTTCTATCATCTATGTTTCCAGCCCAATCAACATCAGTATAAATTAGTAGCTCAAAGTTACCTTCTTTATTGTACCACAAACCATAGTCTTCGGTATTATTTAGATATCTCAAAATTCTTTTGTCAGTAGTCATGTGTGATTCCTTATGATTAGCAGAGAATCTTGCAACTATACCAACTGCATGTGCTATATCAGGTCTAGTGTGTACAACATACCTAAGTTTTCCAATCATAGATCTGTATAAGGTCTGATTTACCTCGGTTGTCTTATCTTCCTTTGTCAATTTACACCAAGTTTCCATAGGTGTTCTAGCTATTTTGGAGTCTTCCATATTGAATATCTTCATAACTTCTTTGATGTATTTGGATTGTGTGATGTAGAGGCCTTCATCCTGTTGTAGAATCTGTAGGTCAATAAAAAATTTGATCTCTCCAAACATTGACATTTCAAATTCTTTTCTCATTTCATCAAAAAATGACTTGCATAGCATATCATTACCTCCAAATATGATATCATCAACAAATATATCAACAATCAAAATCTTATCATCACTTTCTCCTTTCAAATCTAGATTACTGTTGTCACTTGTTCTAAAAAATCTAATACTAATGAGATAAGAATGAAGTCTTTCATACCATGGTCTCAGTACTTGTTTTAATCCATACAAGGCTTTATGTAGTCTACAAACCATGTTCCTCTTGTTAGGATCAACAAACCCTTCAGGTTGTTCAATGTATACCTCTTCTTCTATTATTCCATTCAGAAATGTAGATTTAACATCCATTTGGTATACTTTGAATCCTTTAAAAGAAACATAATCAAGTAGAATTATTACTCCTAGTCTAGCAATGGGTGTAAAGGTTTCTCCATAGTCAATACCTTCTTCTTGTGCATACCCTTTACATCTCAAACTCTTTGCTCATTTCATCAGCAAATTATTTGCATAACATATCATTACCTCCAAATATGATATCATCAACAAATATCTCAGCAATCAGAATTTTATCATCAGTATCTCCTTTCAAATATAGATTATTGTTATCACTTGTTCTTACAAATCCAATACTAATGAGATAAGACTGAATTCTTTCATACCATGCTCTCGGTACTTGTTTCAATTCATACAAGGCTTTGTGTAGTCTACAAACAATGTTTCTCTTGTTAGGATCAACAAACCCTTCAGGTTGTTCAATGTATACCTCTTCTTCCAGTATTCCATTTAGAAATGGATATTTAACATCCATTTGGTATACTTTGTATCCTTTGAAAGAAGCATAAGAAAGTAGAATTATTACTCCTTCTAGTCTAGAAAAAAGGGCAAATGTTTCTCCATAGTCAATACCTTCTTTTTGTGCATACCCTTTGCATACCAATCTTGCTTTGTTCCTTGTAACTTCTCTATTCTCATTAAGTTTGTTTCTGAATATCCATTTGGTACCAATGACATTTTTGTCAATCAGTCTAGGTACTAATGTCCATGTTTTGTTTTTCTCAATCTGTTCGATCTCTTTATTCATTGCACTAACCCATTCTTGATTCTCAAGTGCAGTATTAATAGATTTAGGCTCAAAATCACAAATCAAACATCTAGTGTTAAGGGACTTACTTATTTTTCTCATTCCAACTCTTTTGTCTGCAATGATTTGGTCCTATAGATGATGTCTCCTGACATATTTAGCAAGTACAGGTTTAGATCTTTGTTCCTCATTTTGATCTTGATTTTGATCATCATTGTTATCATCATTATCAACTGGTTCAGCATTGTGAGCATTTTCCTGATTCTCGGTGTGTGCAGCCTATTGCTCAGTTGCATTGTTTTGTCACTCAGTAGCATTACACTTTTGCTCAAGAACAATGTCAAGTTCTTCAATGTAGACAAATCTGTTATAATCTTCTGGTTTCTTTCTATTTTCCTCATCATCTTTCTCAACAAATTTATCCACTTTCACATTTGCACTTTCAATGATTTTGTTAAGATTTTTTCAGACACTTATAAGCTTTGCTTTTAGTAGAATATCCTAGAAATATTCCTTCATCACTTTTAGAATCAAGTTTCCCATTTTTATCATCTTTCTATATATAACATTAACTTCCAAAAATTCTAAAGTAACTCACATTAGGTGTGTATCTATATCATAGCTCACCAAGTCTTATTGGTGTCTTTCTTCAATTGAACTTGGTTTAGTGTATGGATAATAGTACTTACAACTTCTTTCTAGAATTTTTGTGTGATGCCTTTTTCTATCATTAGTGTTTTGGAACAATCAACAATTGATCTATTCCTTCTTTCAACAATCCCATTTTGCTATGGTGTTCTCGATGCAGAAACATGTCTTGTAATCCCATGCTCAATACAAAAGTTAGTGAATTCATCAGAAATAAATTCTCCTCCTCTATCTGATCTTAAACATTTCAGTTCTTTTCCACTTTTATTTTCAACTTTATCTTTATACCATTTGAACATCTTAAATGCTTCAGATTTCTCTTTTAAGAACATATTAGTCATCATCCCAAAATATTCATCAACAATTAGAATAAAGTATCTATCACCATAATAGATTTTTGTTCTCATTGGTCCACATAAGTCAATATGGACTAACTCTAGAATAGCATTAGATGTGTAGGTTTTTCTCTTGAAACTTGAATTTGTCATTTTTCCTTTTTGACAATTCTTGCACAATACATGGTCGGGCTTTGACATACTCGGTAAGCCTCTTACTTTTATTTTCTTACTTATCTTAACCATGTTGTAAAAATTCTTATGAAATAACCTTTTATGCCACAACCAAATGTATTCATTTCTAGCCAATAAACAAGTGGTCTCAATATTATCAAGATAGAATAGGTTACATTTTGTTTGTCCACCAATATCGATCAACTTTCCTATTCCATTGTAGATCATTGCCTTTTTGTTCTCAAATGCAACTCGGTGTCCTATGATGTTTAGCTATGAAAAACTCAATATATTATAGTTAAGTCCTTTCACGCAATATGCATTTTCACTTCTGATTAGATTATTCAACATGATAGTTCATTTTCCTTCAACTAGGAAAGGTGAGTCATTACCCATCCTAACTTATCCACCATTATAATATTCAAAAGTTTCAAACTTTTCTTTATCTCCAGTCATGTGATGAGTACATCCACTATCAATAATCCAGACATCATTCTTGCTAAATTTAGATATGAGTGCAATTTCAACATACCTTTCTTCTTCATCTGAATCATCCTTCATAGCAACAAATACTACCTCAACATCTTCAATAGAATCGGTGTTAGTATTTTCAGCTTTATTTTCAACTAGGTAACAAGCCTTCTTTCCTTTGTCCTTGTAGTCTTGGTTATCTCTTCTGTTAGAGTGTCGATTGCTTCTGTAGTCTCGGTCATCACTTCTTTCAAACTTATTTTCATAAGATCTATCATTGTTTCTTTCATCCTTTTTCTTGTTAGAGAATCTAGCAACAAAATGTCCACACTCTTTGCAATTAAAATAGACCAATGGTAATTTACCTTTATATATTCATTTACCTCTATGTAGTCTCCTAGCCATTAATGCTTCAATTTCATCAAGTTATTTTTCATCACTATCACTGTCACTATTATTTCTCATAGTGTGTTTGTTACTAGATTTTATTATTTTTAGAGAATATTTGAATGCAGACTGAATAGTTGGTAAGACACCGTTGTCATAAATTTTCATCTCAAATGAAATAAGTCTACCAATCAAACTATTAAGAATAACATTTTTATTTTCTACTTCTCTCATTTCTTGAATTGCAGATACTCTAATAGCATAAACAAGCAGTAAGGTTCTTAGAATTTTACTTACAATTATTTCTTCCTCAAGTACTCCTCCTACTCCTCGAATAACATTAACAACTTTTTTGATTCTGCTACTATACTGAGTGATGTTCTCTCCTTTCATTCTTAGGTCATAGAACTTTCCTCTTAGGCTTTCACCTTTAGATCTCAACGCATTGGTGTCTCCTCCATGCACTAGCTTGAGTTTGTCCCACATTTTATTTGCAGAGGTGCATGATTCTACATCTTCAAATTCAGTATCAGATAGTGAAGAAGCAAGTTCTATCATCATAGAATTGTGTTCATGTTTCTCTCTCAATTGATCAACAGTTAGAGGTCCAGTAGGTGAAACATATTTAGTATCCAAGTATTATGTGACATCATTTCCAATACTTGATAGATGAAGTCTTATCCTTCTTTGACATGATGCAAAGTTGTCCTTGTTCAACTTAGGCACATCCCTTTTACTCATCTTGTGATCTTTAGCTTAAGTCTTTAAACTCTCTTCCAAGTACTAAAGCTCTAATACCAATTGTTAGAATAACTGAGGGGGGGGGGTGGGGGTGAATCAGTGGCCTTAAAATAATTCCAAAAATCTAACAAAAAATTCTATCTCAAATATAATATCCTCTAGTTATCTTTCAATCCATCAAGATGAATTCCTTAAATAACTTTATCAAATATATACTTCTCAGTGAGATATACTATTTATCTTTTCTAGACTCTACCTAGTAGTAGCAATTAAACTTAGTGTTTACCAACCAATCTAGTTATAGTAATGTGTAAAGTAAACTATCAATGCAATGAAATAAATACACATTTAACACATAGATTTTAACGTGAAAACCCTGTTAAGGGAAAAACCACTTGGGACCGATAACCCAAAATTTTCACTCTTCTAAAGTGAGCTCAGTGAAGAGCCAACCCTGTTAAAGGTTACAAACACACTACTAAGGGCGACCTTGTTAGAGGATTCAAAACTAAAATTTTTTCTTTTGACCTAGCATTCACTATGATGTAAACAAGAAAACCTTTTGATAATCTTGAGTATCTAAATACAATAAGGATGGTTAAATCCCACTTGGTTAAGATATTTTCTGACTCAATGGTTAAACTGATACATTAAATGATCTATTCAATAATACAACTTTAACTTGAATTTTTTCAAATCTATTGTTAGTCCAATAATACATCTCTGATCAATGTTCACTTTAGTTTCTTTTCTCCCATCTTTGTTCTTCTCAGTGAATTCTTTGTCCTCTGTTGCTCGGTGTCTGCAAAATTCCTTGGCTCTATTCTTCAGCTGGTATGATCAGATCTACATGAAGAATTCTATCTTCACCAAAATTATATTTAGCATTCCTCTTTCATAATGAATTACTTGTCTCTTTATATAGACATGATTTATCCACTCAATCTCCTTGTTTTCACCGTAGATTACTTCTTGATCTGTAAATCTTGTCGTGCTTTCTTTAATTCGTAAATCTCTCCTTTAGTTTTATTTCACAAATCTCTCTTTTTTATCTGTGAATAAAACATGCTTTAAATCTCTTTCTTGCTTTAGTTTTAACTAATCGATAAGAATAAAGAAATAAAATCTAAATATACCTCCTTCTAGCTAAGTGTTTTTGTCATTCTTTATCTTCATTTCTGATCTATGATCAACTATAGTTAGCTTGGTCATTGACTTTAGTTACGCTCGGTAACAACTTCAGTTATCTTGGTGACCACTCCTATTATGATCGGTAAATAGATCTTTCTTGGTAACCATTTGCTCAGTTACAATAGTTTTTGATATACACTATGAAATTCTTAGGTACACTTGCTTGGTAAAACTTGGTCAGTTACTGCGATGCTTGGTTTATACTTTTTGTCGGTGTTCACTATCCGTTGGAGTTTACTGTCACTCGATGTATGCTAACTTTTATGTTTTACCAATAACATAAACTTGGTCTCTTCAAGTCTATGATAATATGTATATTATCAATCAAAACATATCAAGTTGACATCAATGACAATACAATACATTAACTAATTTAATGTCTTGCATTCACTTTTGCAGCTCGGTGATCATCAACTTATCATGTTCAAACATTTAATCTGTTATAGTTCATCACTTTTGGTTTCTATGAACAGTCGCCTTGAATGCTGACTCAACTTTAGGTAAAGAATCTCCTAGTTCTGCGGCCTCAAAAGTAGTTAGCTTTCCAATCAACATCTCTCTATTGAAGTTTGGAGTCAAAGGTATAATCTCCTCTATAGCTTGTACCTTAGTTTTTTATGCAGGTGTCAGAGATATGAGTATCTTCACAATCGCTTCTTCCTCACTATAAGTACCTCCAGAATTTTTGATGCCAATAACCACTTCAATAATTCTTTGTGCATATGCCCTAATTTTCTCATCATCTTTCATTTTCAATTATTCCATCTTTGTCTTCTAGTTTTGTAACTTTACTTTCTTTGTAAACTTATCTCCTACATATAGTGCTTCCAATCTTGTCCAAAACTCATGTACAGAATCCAAGTATTTTACTTCTATGAGTTCACCCTCATAAAGTGCACTAATCAATTATTCCCTTGTGACCATATTACATGAAAATAACTTCTTATCATCTTCAGTAGCTTTATCCAATTCATCCTCAGTTGCTATCATTTACTTTCTTTTCGTGATCATCCAGTAGTCGATTCCGAAAGATAGAAAATGTTTTCTCATCTTGTTCTTCCAACTGTCAAAGTTTTCAAGATCAAATTTTTTACTATCCTTTTTGTAGTAAGACATCTTTAGGATCACCTCAAGCTGTTAAGCTTTCTCTCTAAGGACCAGTAGCTCTAATACCAATTGTTAGTAATAACAGTCCACAAGCACAACTGAGAGGGGGGGTGAATCAGTTGTGATATAGATTATTAAAATTATACTTTATAAACCAAATCCACAATGCAAATGATAAAACAATAAATTCCAACACAATAACATAATCCTTTTATTTTGATGAAATCTCATTAAAGATAAAACCTTGGTGGGAATTAGCACCCACAAATGATGTACTGAGAATATAGTATCCCTGTTAAAAGATTTATTCTTGTTAGGAGCTTATTACAACATTACAGTACATAGTCCCTGTTAAAGGACAGACCTTGTTAGGATTCAAGAGTAATAGTAGGCACACTTACCAAAGAAGGTTAAAGTCACCCTTAAGGATCAACAATTAGAATAAGTGTATATCAAAAATATACAATACAGTGAACTGTTTGATAGCAACTATATTTTCTTGGTCAATTCCAATGAAGTACTATAATCACAAACTCTTCTCTACATCTAGTAGCCAATCAAGCTTCACAGCTTCCACACTTATCTCTTTCAATTACCTTTTCATCATTCCACTATCACATCTTCTCAAAAGAAAAGATCTCTCATATATACCCTATAATATTACTTGATTAGGTCAGCCAATTAAAATTTTCCAATATACAAATAATTATTTATCCCCTTTCTAAGATACACAAGGTACCTAAAACAAGTAAACATCAGATATACTCCAAGATCCACAATCCATGCTCACAATTTATAATACACGTTACGTCACTAAAGTCAGCCAACAAATAGGTCTTCTCCATAATACATGCCATAGCTAACGTCACCAATAATCTCATGACTATAAATAAAAAATGAACATTCATCAATGTGTCCTCTATCATCCCTTAATCTCACATACTCTGAATCATCTTTTCCTATAAGATATATCCAAAACATAAAGATCTCCTCTATCAAGCATCACTATCATAGTCCAGAAACTAGTCTTCACTAAAACATCTGTAACATCACCAATATGCAATATTAAGCCAAGAGACGTTAGGAATAAGTTCATCACACATCCTTCTTCATATCCTTATCTTTGATTGTTCTGATTCATCCGTAAAGTGTCTGTACACTTCTGTTAGTCATCATACAATAGTAATAACTAGTCTGTTCACTTCACAGAAACACATGTTGACATTAGTGACAACACATGAATATCAACAACATCAATACTAACCCAAATCTGATATCATCCAACACCAACAATTTCAACACCAACAACATCTATTGAACCAGATGTACCATCTTTCTCTTCAGCATGTTTTTCTCTCACCTTCTCAATTTTCTCCTTTGTGAAACCTCTCTGATTCATGAATTTATCAACATCCTTTCTCACTTTTCTCTCAATAAAAGGCTCCATCAAATCCTTATTCACTTTAATTGACTTCTCTTCATATGTCCCAAACCTTGGAGTCTCTATATCTATTGCTTGAACCAACAAATTATCTGCATAAATAGTCAGAATATCTCCTTCTACTTCATAACCCATAGGCATCACCCATGAGGTCCTTGGCTCAACAAATTTCATCATACAAGTGTCTGTGTTTACCATGAAGAAAATGATATCCTTGTATGTCTCAACCATTTATGATGGTAACCTTACCTTCTCATGCATCTTCTTCTAAAAATATTTTACGTATCCCCATACCTTGCTAGTGAAATCATTTCCTAAGACTCTGATACAATTGTTCATTTAAATAAAAGACGGGGTATCTTTCAAGCATGTAATCTTACCAATATGAGGGAACATGTCTTGGAAATAGAAAAACAAATACATGATCACCTGCCCATACTTGAACTTCTGCCTCTTGTCCTTTTTTAATATTTTCCAAATTCAACAGTAAACTTTCTCTCATGACTTCAGCCAAGTCATAGTCTTCATTCTCCTTTATCATAATATGAGTAGTATAAATAGAACCACCAAGTATACTATTAAAACTATTAGAATGATACACCTTGTAGCCAATAACCATAAATGCATACTTCACCTCTTTGTCTGTTATATCATTCACAGTCATTGCATGACCATCCCACTTAGATTTAGTCAATCTAAACACTTCTTCTTTTGGATTGGTGTGAATAATAGGTGCATCATTGGTTTAAAAAAGACCAGTTACATCATGGATAATTACTTTTTTATTTTATGCGGTTGGTCTAGCCACATAAACTAGTCATGGATTCTATTTAGAACATACCTAGCCTGATAATCTTCAAAATCATTAGGGTAACTAACCGCATGATGAAAACCTCTCTCTTCTATGCATTTGTGCTCATATTTCAACACTAAGTTATCATCACATAATGTCTTATACTATTCTTGTATTGTCCATGATCCTAGGTCTTCCAATTTATATCGAATAAAAGCTCTGAAATCCTCTACATGTATAACACCATAGGGCAGGCTAGTTAGGGCACCCACTGGGTCTTCTTCCATAGATTTAAATGGATGTTTCTTAAACTTTGGTTGTGGTATCTCAGTAATATCAATCAATTTGGGAGTAGACATCTTAAATTTGTAACCACAAGTGCAGATATTAGATAAATACCTTAAATAGTTTGTAACTAGGATTCTTTCCCAAAGAACATGAAAGAAAACGATTGATTTTCTCTTCCAAATCAACACAAACAATCCCTCCTTATCGCTTGGATATATGCAAATGACTCAAATAATGCTTCTTTCACTCAACAACAGTTTTCACAATGTGCAAGGTGAAAGTCAAAACCAAAATAACCTTTTTTATCTACCTTCGCACACATACATTAAATGCACTTATCAATATAGTTTACCTTTTCATCAATTGACCCAAAGACTCATTACCGATGATCAAAACATCATGTAATTAGATAGATCTTCATAATATACTCTGAAATTCTTTATTTCATCTTAAAATGATGATAGATCTTACCACACACATATAGGGGGTGTGAATATGGATTCAACAATACTTTCTCCCCCTAAGCCACATGAAGGCCTAGTTTAATGATGAATTTCCCAAACTCGATGGAGATGTGGATTTCTCTGATGTCTTAATATCTTCCTTCTTCCAAGTCTTGTACATCTCTTTTTCCTGACTTCTCCTGCATTCACAATATGCTTCTCTTTCTAATTGCTTGACTAGTTTACCAATTGGTTTCTTAACCTACAATTCATTTCTAGATGCCCAATATTGTGACAATGAAAATATGTCATACCAGTTGTTCTCCATGGTCCATCATTAGCTCTTCTAATCTTTATTATACAATTCATATCCTTGTGTCCATAGTTACCATAGATTGAGGATGTGACATCAAATTGCCTCTCCCTTTGGTAAGGGATTTCCCAGTTCACAGGTGACCTTTGATTGATAACTCTTTACGTGCACTCATGAGCTTTGTGACCATATTTTTTGTAGTTGTAATAGTATCCATCAAAGCTACTAGATCTATATCTACAATCATAATCATCATGTCAATACCTATTATAGTTGTAACAATATCCATCAAAAGTTCTAAAATTATTTGCAGGCCCTCTCCTACATACATTTGCAACATGACCTACCTTATGACAGTTGAAACATGTAGGTTTGTAGGCTTTCTTACCAAAATTTATTTGTGTTACCTTTGGTGGATACTTTCCTTCATTCTTGATTGCATTTGTTCTAGAAGATTCACCAACTTCAAAAGTAGTATTATCGGTGTATCCAAGGCCTGTGGTCTCTTTGCTCCTTCTTTGATTCCTTATCTACTCATCAATTTTTGCAGTGCTTTCATTGAATTTATTCAATAGATCATTAGCATTTTTCAATCCTTCTTTAAATTTCTCATTCTCATTTCTCAAGTTCTCATTCTGCCTTTGGGCTTCTTGATTCCCTTCAATAGTCTCTTGTATATTTTCATTTGTCTCATGTAAATATGCATGCAATGTACCAACCTCTTGTTCATATTTGAAAAGGTCATCTACTTTAGCTTTTAGGGCTTTATCTTTTTCTTTTCAAGATTCTTCTACAATTGACTTTGCTTCTTTTATTGTCTTCCTTGCTTCCCTTTTTTCACCCATCCTTATTGATAAAGATTCTAGTATTCTCTTGATTTTATTCTTGTCCTTATGTAGCTTCTCATTCTCATGTAATAGTTCTTTCAAGGCTTCTTTAGATTCAGCATATCTACTTTTTTCAGACAATTTCTGAATATAGTCTTGACTCTCACTTAATTTCTCAACAAGCTCTTGTCTTTTGGCTCTTGACTGCTTCATTTTTCTTTTCAATTCCTCAATGAGAAATCCAGCTTCTATGAGTTTCCTCTTGTGCTTCAACAAACCCTCCATATTTTCCTTAAGGATCCTCCTTGACTTGTTATTCTTCTTAAAGGAAACTAGGATACAATACCAGTTGTTAGTATTTAAAGGAACTGCAAGGGGGGTGAATCAGCACAACCACAAATCTGAAAATCTTCTTTAATATATTTCACAATAACCAACATGCAAATGAAAATATTATGTAGAAACTCAACAAGTAAAATATTCACACAATCTAGACTCAACACACAATATTTTTCCCATGGAAACCCTTGTTAGAGGGAGAAAACCACATCTGAGATGATACCCACAAATTTTAGTAGTGCACCAAGGAAATCTACCTTGTTAGGATCAATTACAAACACCATGTTAATGGCATACCTAGTTAAGAGTATCTTAATCTAGGTTAAGAGATAATATAATTCCTATTAAGAAATACCATGTTAAAGGATTTAAAACTCCTAAGAGTTAATTTTTTAGAGGATTTATAATTCATATACTATTAAAGATCTTTCTCACCCTACTAGAAGTGACCTTGCTAAAGGATTTAAGTTGCAAACATGTTAGGGTTTGCCTTGAGAAATACCCAAGAATAACTAATCTAAAAATGAAACTTCCTATCTGAGAGATCCACTTCAATTATGATTATAGAACTTCCTTAAGCATCCAATAGCTTCACACAATCATAATCTCTTATCATGTCATCTAAACATCACCTTCATGAACCCTAAATCTCAAATTCATCCTTCTTTTATAAAAACTTTTTCAAAGTTGCCATTTTTACCTAAAGCATTTTAACCATTGACATAAAAATCAAATCTGATCGCGCCAAAATGCATTGGTCAACTCAATAAATTCAACACAACATTAAAAAATTCATAAATAAAACATTTATAACTTGAAATTGGTCAGTTAGTTGATCTAACCAAATAGACTTTGCATGTCCTCTTTTCTTCTGCCAGTACCACTTAAATCTTCAATAACTTTCTCCAATCTTCAAACTCACTGATGTGATCGTAGATGTAGTAGTATATGCCTTTGTAGATGTTAAGTGTATGATCACACACCTTAAATCGATCTCCAACTCCAAATCTATTTGTTTGTTCCTTATATATTGTCATATTCTTAATTGACTGAACACTTAGTTAATTCATCAATTGATCCTTCAACACCACTAGTAAATTTGATCTCATACCTTTAGTAGATCATGTTGCCAGCAATGACAACACCATAGTACACACACATGATCAAAACTTAGATCATCTTCATCAAATTCCAACATCATATACTTCCTAAACGATCACATAATCTCTCTATTGTGTCCTAGAGGAGATCCATGTTCAAATTTTCAAAAACTTTGACTGTGAAAATTGAGTTCACTAGATTATCACATACACCCTTTTTTTCATCACATGCACCTATTTTTCTATCGCATACACTCTGTTGCATTGACAATAGTGAGTAGTTCTATACACTTTCAAAAAAAAATGGAAACTTGATTTGGATACCCATTTGGGAGTTCTTTTCTTTTTGGCCATCACAATCACCAAATTCTAACTATATGTTCCTTTGTGAAACAAGTGTCTCACTTTTACATAGTTCCATTACCTCAATCATTGCAAAATTTTATCAAACACCATTGATCTCTAATTTTGAAGGTTTACTATCAAGGATTTTTTTATCCACTATCAAGATCCCAATAAATCTAGATCAATTTGAGCCTTATCAATATAGATATATCATTATTTATTAGGTTCCATCACCCAAAAGATAAAATTTGCATTTAAATTCCCAAAATTGGAACATTCATTTATCACTTGGTTTCTGACCTTAATCAAAATTTTCAAAGATCAAACACCTCAAAGAACATTCTCTTTCAATTCCAATCCAAGGTTGACTCACCACAAGTTTCATGTCAGTTTAGACAAGATCCTTGCATTTCAAACAACAAAAAAATCCAAAAGTGAAGGAAACACCACAACAAGAGACACAAATACCACAATAAGAGAAAACACCATAAAAAGAGACACAAACACAACACAAGAAAACACCTCAACAAAAGGAAAATTAAACTCAAAGAACCCAAGAGAGAGAAAAAATGGATGATACCAAAATTATTTGGGCTAGGTTTCACACAGGCACTAACAATGATGAGAAAGAGATCACATATGAACATGTAAAAGAAGCCCAACAAGATTATAGGTTTCACAACATCATGGAAAGAATCATAGATGTTGATAAAGAAAAATATTTTTTGACATTGGCTCAATTGGGAGTTAATCCCCCTCATGATTTCGATACCAACCAATTAAAGATAAAGGAAGATAAAAATAACCCCATGGCTACCCTCAAAAAATAAATCCAAGCTTTGAAACAAAAAATTAAAGACATCAAAAAAGGTACCTCCACCAAAAAGTACTCATTGGATACTATTTGTCCATTCCCATTTGATAAAGATTTAAACATAGTACCTTTTCCACAAAATGTGGAAATTCCTAAGTATGGAAAATATATGAGCACAACTGATCCTCAAGATCACATTAGGTATTTTTGTACCTTATTTATGGAGTTCATACATGAACAAACCTACTTAATGAGATTATTCCCTAGAAGATTGGGAGGGAAAGATATGGAGTGATTTTCATAACTACCACCTACTATTAAATCATTTGAAGAGTTGGTCAATAAATTTATAACCCAATATTATTACAACATAGATCATGAAGTGACCATTCTTGGCCTTTGTATCACAAAAAAAAAAAAAAAAAGGGGAGCCATTTCTTAAATTTCTACAAAGGTGGTTATGCCTTTTCGCCAAATATACATGTAGTGTTCCCAAGAGGAAAAGATTGATATCTTTATAAATAATTTGAACAGTGAAATGAATTTTTAACTTCAGCTACAATGTCCTTTTTTTAATAAAATGATTGAAAATGGAGTCAAAATTGAAGATTCTTTGGTAAGAAAAGGTGAGTTTAAACTCTTCAAACACACCAAATGTTTTTTATTACGGTAACTTCAGGTTTTGAAGGGACCCCAAAACCCTTTAACAAAGAAGAAAGATGAAAGAATATAAAGCACGAACAAACAACAGACTATCAAAACATCTAACAAAACCCCACAGGGATAAAACCTAAGAACCAAAGAGAAACATGCGAACAAAAAAAAAGGCCCCCAAAAAACTACCAGCAAAACGGGGTCAAAAAACCTCTCAACACAGAGATCAATCCAACAACTTGACAAATTCTTCTGCCTCCACCATCCAATTCTGGATGTTCTGAATTGAATCCTTCAGTTTGGTGACATCTTTGGCATTAGGAGTAGATTTCTTTCTAGTACTAGATCTGGTTCTAGATCTAGGGCCAGAAAGTTGATTGTCTTGTTTCCCTTCTTCCTCATCATTGCCTTTTTTAGGTTTGTTCCCTTCCAGAAAAGCACAAAGAGCCTTAAGATTATCCATGGTTTTTTTCATGCCCTCGTTGTTCATGATAATCAGCTTCTTCATCATAGCTTCACTATTATTGAATCTCTCTTTTATAGTTTAATAGAAGTGTCAATAACTTTGGAAATAGTTTCTTCAAGCTTGTTATTCTTATCAGTTACCTCAACAAAAATAGTCTTACCTTTATGAGTATCCACAACATCCTTCTACATTTTCAAGAGAGTGTCATCCAACATCGCATTCTGTATCTCCAGGGACTTAATTTTGGATCTGGCCTCCTAAATATCCTCTTGTACCCATTTATCAATGTTGAAGCCATACATGGCTTTGTTTCTGGCAGATTGCAGAGAGTTGATGCTAGAAACTCTCTTAATCTTGAAATTCGCATCCCACAGGTCTTCTTCAATACTTTTATGTTTCTGAATTTTCTTGCCTTTATCTTGGATTGTACCCTTAGGCCTGTCATGAGGGGTAGGAATGATCTCACAGTTGACATATTTCTTGTTCTGATCAACAGCATCCTTACTCCCCTCAGTATCAGTGAGGTTATCCTTCCCAGCCTTATTGACAGCTTCTTCGTAGTCTGCTTCCAAATCTTTTTCATTGTCTACTTCCATATCTTCAGAATCTTCAACATTTTCTTTCATAATATTACCCAGACTATCTGCTTCAATATCAATTTTTTTAGGATTATCCTCACTATTCCCCTAAATGTTGTCAATATAGACATCCATGAAATTATTAATTTTCTCTTTGATCTCCTGTGGGATGTCCTTACCAGAGTCTTCCATAGTCTCAATAAATTGGCCATCATCATTACCTTTATCAGGAGTAACAAAGTGAGAGATATCTCTGTTTCTTGGCTCACCTTTAACCTTCTCCTCTTCCTCGGAGAGAACCTCTTCCAAGTCATATTTTTAAATCATACCTTCCACCTCATCAAAGATTGAAAGCATAGTTTCAGGTTTAACTGGGCTCACCTTACGAGGTTTTTTTCTTGAGCCAATGCTGACATTCTTGTCAGGAGGAGTATGAGAGTGCTTTCTTTTGGTGCTAGATATCTGTTTAGGAATAGGCTCAGGAATATGATTTTTAGCATAATCAGAAATCAATAAGATAATCCCCTCATGTAGATTAGGGGTACCCTTAACTTTGTGTTCCACAATGCTTTGATTCAGCGAGCTAAGGAGAAAGTATGGGAAAGAGACTCTAATGTCATCTGTGAAATGGTTAACCAAAACAAAATGGTAGTTGTAAACCCTAGTATACCTTTTGTATAGTGTAAAGTATTCCATTATTTCTTTAAGAACACATGCCCAAATGAGTTTGACATTATCCATATTTACAAAATCCACTTTACCTTTTACCATCATTGCTCTTTCTTCATCAGTCTTTGGGAAAATTTTGTACACTTTATTACCTTCCTTCTTGTCTTTGGAGAAATGCATGCCCTCAAGGGGAAGACCACTAATCTTAGCCAAAAGCTCCAATGACAGAGCGAAACTCTTCCCTGCAAGGTTCAATTTTCTATTGTTCCAACCTGCTGCAAAGGCCTTTGTAATCTCTTTATTATTTTCGTGTAGACACTTCATGAACTGATGCACTCTGCCCTTTTTCAATTTTCTCCAGACATCTTTTTGTTGTCTCCATTTACACTCCATCGGTTCTTACCTCTTAATATTCCCACCCATATCATCTTTCTTCTTCATGTTGTGGGCACCATATTTCATAAACTTGTTCCCAGTATTGTCTGTTTCCAGATAACTCTGCCTGAGAACAAAATAATCATAATAAAAGTGGAATGGAAACTCACAATATTTTCGGACCCAGAAAGCATGAAAAAAACAATTGTAATGAATGCACTTTATGGCCACTTGGAACTTTGCATAGAAATTACACTGGTTAAGCTTTACATCATACATCATAATCATTATTACTAATAATACCATCCTTTTGAAATCAAACACACCAAATTTTCTTTTAACAACAACTTCAATTCAAACACCAATAACAATAACAATGATAGACCAAAGTTTTGGACTAGAAATAAACAAGTGGTAATTGATGGAGTTGTAGATGCTAAAAATATCAAACCAAAGCAACCTATCTTCAATTTTTCCCACACTCAACCACACAAAAATACTCAAACAAACAACAATAAATAAATCAAACAATAACCCATCTCAAGGCAATTAAGGCAATAATAAGCCGAGAACAACATCATATCCGCAAAAGAGAAGATTTGCACCTTTGGGGAAACCTCTTGAATCATCCTTAAAAACACTTTTAGAAAATAAATTGATCACATTACTTGAAACAAGAGGCTTTGAACCAAAAATTAAACATCAGTGTAGAATGATTCACATCATTGTGATTTTCATAAATGCAAAGGCCATAAAACCAATGATTGCATGAGGTTCAAATACATTGTCCAAGATTTGATTGACAATGGTATCATAAATGTGGAAGGACACAAGAACAATGATGAACATACCAAATTCAAAACTCCTTTCCTTAATCATGAGAAAGGAGAATCTTTCAATACAACCCAAAAAAACAAGGAGGAAAGTAATGTCAGTTATGTTAGAATTAAGGCAGCACACATAACTTAGAGGGGGGGGGGTGAATCAGTTGTGTCACAAAAATCCAAACTATGTGTGTGGTAAATGTAGTCTTCAATATGAAAACACCAAATACTCAATAAGACATTAACTCAAGGGGTTAGTAATCATTAAATCCAAGAACTAACATCATCTAACTACCCTCAAAAGTGGCTTATTGCTTCCTATTTGAAGCGAGTTTTATTCTTGGAGGATGCTCATCAAATTGGCATTTAGAATTAGTGACTAGATGGCTCCAAAATGGAAGATTCAAGAAATGGACATGATACATGAACTTGCATAACATTCCCTCAAGATTATGCAGGTGAGATGCATGAATGAAAATAAACTAAATGCATGCTAATCATGAAGGAACTTAAGCAAAATATAACTACATACCAAAGAATTGAAACTAGAAATACGAGTTAGAACTAAATGCACAAAAGTAAGCTATGATGCAAATGAATTCTAAAACATGATCCAAATCTAGAACTAAAATAGTGCATTATAACTTTACTTCTCCAAATTTTTACCTCTCTTTGAGAAAGGGGAGCTATCCCTTTTATAGGAAATTCCTCGAAATGGACGGCCAGATTGAGCCACAAAGGGCGGTTGAGATGCATTTCCCTTCAATCCATGTGGGCTTGATCAGGGTGAAAGATCATTATTGGTCAAATTTGTGCTTGTTTAGGGGAGAATGAGACAAATTTGGTAATTATCCGCATTTAATTGTTTTTATTTGAATTTTGTATACTCACACATGTGTGAGGATGTATGAAGGGGTTTATGAAACTATCCCACATATCAGAACCTATTTCAACCTTGATCGTATGAAGATCGATTAAAGATTGAAGATATCATCTCCAGAATTGATTGAGAAAAGAATGATAGAGAGATCTGAAAGTATCATCTCTGGACTTTATTGAGCGAAGACTGATAGAAAGGTTCAAATATCCATCTTGATGTGAAGTGTTGAAACTAAATATTCATCCCAAAGGAGATTTCCCATTTTTTGACTAGTTTGAATGACTAATCAACCTGATGTGGTGTGATGAGATTAATTTCCATTTGTTTTTTTCAGGATAATTGACTTGATATGGGTCATGATGAAGCCAATTACTTGATTAAGAGGTGTTATCAGATTGATGTGATGCGATGAAACTGATATGACCCTAGATTTTCAAGTGACTTGATGTGAAGCGATGAAATTACTTGGAAGAATCTTGATTCAACGTGGAACTCTAATGCCCCTAGAGATTAAACTTGTTGATTTGAATCAGATTATTGATAGATTGATGTTACCCCCTAAGGATCAAAATCAAAATGAGGTTAGGGAGACAAGCATGATTGTGATGGATTGGGAAGCATCGCATGAGTTGACTAGATGTAGAAGAATTGGATCTTAAATCTTGATTTAAGATTTGGTTGAAATTTTTTGACCAAGAGTTGACTTAGGTTGACTTTCCTGGATTGAAGTAAAGGATACGTGATTTAGTTGATATTGAGGAGGAATCCTGTGAGGAAAGCATCAATGGTGAACTGCATTTGAGTAACAATTTAATTTGGATTTTTGGCTAGTAAAATGATGTTGAATTCTGATTTTGGTCTCGAAAATGGATTCGGGACTATCTAATTAGCTAAGGGTGTGATTTTCATGCTCATTAGAGCAAGTTTGAAAATTAGGTCAAAACCTATATAAGGACCAAAAGGGTCATTTCAATTCATTTTCGGTACTCAATTCAAAATTCAAAACCTTCCTTGAGAAAAAAATGGTGGTCCCTCTGGTGAATCATCGATTTGAGCGCATGTGGAGGCATAGCTGACCCCAAGATTACTGGCCTATAGTGATTAGTCAAAAAAATTTCTTTGTTAATTTCATTTTTGCATTTTTTTCTTAAATGTTTCCATGTTTTTAGTCACTTTTCCATATTATGGGTCATTTTTTCATATGGCTCGGTGAGAGGGCTCGTACGAAAAACTACCAAAAATTACTTTTTCATAAAACCAATATGTTTTATCATCTGGGAAGGACCCAATACTTGTATGAGAACCTTCATCCCTGCTCCTTTTGGCATATTTAGATATCTATTTTGTCATATCAGGATATTTTTGATGAACTACGGCTGATTATATGTTTGAATTCATATGTTGATATTCAACCGAGTTGCAGAAGTGATGATAAATATTATCATTCAATGTATTGTCATTGATGTCAACTTATTTGAGTGTTATTATGGTGGAAAACATTTATTATGATTTGAAGATCTGGAACAAACAATGTTTATGTGGTCGGTAAAATGAAGAGTTTTGTATACACCAAGAGATAGTACAAACTGAGTAAAATGCAATGTATACCGAGTAACAGTGTAACCGAGCAAAGGATTTTCAACACAACATTGTTAATACTAAGACCAAGAAAATAATTCTAATTGAGGCCGACTTGGATGTTGATCTAGAAATTGATGATTTTGAGGTAAAAGATTAATTTTTTTATTTGATCAAATGGTTATGAAAATTAAATGAAGATCGGACGATAGAGACTAAAATGCATTTTTAATGCAACTGCCGAGGAAGGATCAAGCACAAAAATGAATGATGGAGATTAAGTGGAAAGATTTGAAGGATGAAAATTAAATGATACATGATGTCTATATAAGAGACAAGAGATTCATTTCTTAATCGTGTGTTGTTAATAGATACTGAAGCATACATGCAAATTTGATGCATGACTGATAAAACTAGTTAAAGACAGAACCGAGCATTTTTGGAGACATCACTGAGCAAACAAAGGAAAGAGGATAACCGAGAAGAACAAGTATGAAGAATGAGATGAAATGAAGTGAAAAAATTGATCAGAGGTATTATGTAGTTAGAATAGATCTGAATATCTACAAATCAGAGTTGTATTTGAATCAGATCATTACTGTATTAGTTTAACCATTGTTACAGAAAAATCTCTTAACCAAGTGGGATAGTGAATCCTTATTATGACATTTAGAGAATGTTGATTGTTTTCTTGTTGACCCCATAGTTAATGCATGGTCAAGAGAGAACGGTTAGTTTTAAATCCTCTAACAAGGTCACATTTAACAATGTGCATTGTAACCTTTAACAGGGTTGGCTCCTCACTAAGCTCACTTTAGAAGAGTGAAAATATTTTGGGTTACCGGTCCCAGGTGGTTTTTCCCTTAACATGGTTTCCATGTAAAAAATCTATGTGTCAATGTGTATGAATGTTGTTGATTTATATTTTACTTTACACTTTATTTTATTGACCCATATCAGTAATCACATTATTAATTTACTAACACTCAGTAAACACTATTGATGAAAGTTTAAGTTTACAGAATACATTTTCATCAAGCTGAGCTTTATATGATTGAATTTTTTTTGTATACATCTGGAGAAATTTGGGACTATAGGATAATTTGTGAGGAAACTGATTCTAACTGATTCACCCCCCCCCTCTTAGTTATTCTAACAATTTTGTTGTACTATCCTTATTCTTGACTCATACGAGTCCTCATGCCAGTACTCCCTTGCTGTACTTTGTCATATGGGAAACAACAAGTGTGTTTTAGGTCTTTAACCTAAAAATTCACTTCTTTTACTGATAAATTTGGATTCCTTTCTATATTTTCTAGCTTTTCTGATCATCATTTTTCATGTATTCAACATTTGCAGCTTGATTTCACTCGATTAATGATGGTTTCTCATTGTTTTGTTGTTGCAGGTGTAGCTGCCTAATATCTAGTTTTGATCTACTTATCCTCCAACCATGTGGTAAGAGAGGAATTTATTTGATGCACAGCGAGGTCACCTTAGTGAGTGTGGATTTGGTTGGTTGCTTTGGATGCCATATATATGTGTGAACCATAGATTGCTCATAGATTTGGTCGAGTGATTCAATAGAGAGAATAACATGTTCCATTTTCTAACCGGGGAGATGACCATCACCCCTAAAGATATTTATAGGATCATGTGGATTCCATTTTTTGGAGAGAAAGTGGAGTATGGCATAGCTCCATGTCTTGGCATATAGGCCCTTATCTAAGTTTTTCTTGATCATACTATTCTGGATCGAGCAATCACCTCGGATGACATATTGAATCGATATGGTGCACAATATCCTCTTGCTTGTATCATCACGGGATTCATTGGATCTTTCATTATGGTGGATAGGAGTCAACAGGGATTCCTCTGTGGTTGGGGTTGGTTCTGGAGGAAATTTTTGCAAGGCTAGAGAATTTAGGCTAGGGTCAGTGCTTTCTCACTCAGATGTACCACAAGATGCATGAGATTGTCTTCTGAGGTATGAGGGGTATAGTTGTAGGTGTGTTGGTTTTAAAAGTATGGGCATGGGATCACCTTCCCATTAGTATGCCTATGACAGATGATTCCTGGTAGGGGGGAAACCTTACATTTATAGGTATGTAGGTTTCCTTATGAAGCCCCATATGGGGAAGATATATTACTGGAGGTGTCAGCTAGACAACCTTAGTGTGGTGATTTTGAGACCTTACAGAGGTATTGAGGCTCGGCCCGACTGGAGGGATCAGAGGAGAGATTTATTTTTTTCACATCCTTTGATTGGGAGGACTTTAGTCATTATTGAGTTATTTTCTCTTTCTCAAGTATTGAGGTAGTATGGGTGACCTCAGAGAATATCCCAGGAGTTCATAGCCTATGCTCTCTTTGTAAATGAGGAGCGATGGGGATGGGCTCCTAGGTTACCTCCCACTCTTTTCTTACAGGATCTTATACAATTACACCAACCATCTTTGGATTACCTAGAGTATATGGCTAATGCAGGAGTCACAACATAGTATAGAGATTACTTTGCTCAGCATCCTTTCCCTAGATTCACAGATCTGACTAAGAGATAACCAAAATTGATGAGGAGGATTCCCCTCAAAGAGAAGTAGATGGAGCACATAGGGCTTCAGCGCCTAAGGGAGAAGGAGGAGACCCAGGGGATATCTTTAGTAGGGTACCCAAAGTTGGGTAGTAGCGACAACATGGAGAGGGGGGACCTTAGGTTTTGTAGGTTTTGGTGTTCCTCCCACAGGTGCAGTGGATAAGGAGATGAGTGATGCACAACATGATCTTGTTTTTGATGATGCAATCTGAAAGGTTTGAAAGAGGAGGGATGCACAGGTTAGGGAGTAGGAGGGTGTGCCTAAAGAGTAGACCCTATGGGATGTGATCCATACCTTGAGGGGATAGATCCGAGGGTTACAGATGCAGCTAACAGTATCTCAAGCTCAAAACACAGAGTGAGACCGTACAATTTCTGATAGGGACCAACGTATTCAGGGCTTGATTACATCCCAAGATCAATCTAGCATACTGTGACCTAACAGGGGACTAGAGAAGCTTATTATTACACCCTATATATCAGAGTTGTTCTTGAGGTGAATATGGGACCTACGTATTCTTAGTTTGTTGTCATATCTAAGGGAGGGAGAGAGTGAGTCATGATATTCCCCTACTAGCTTATCCCATTTTAATTTTTTTTCTGAGATATATTTATTGTAGACATGATTCATTTGCATCAAGGATGTGTATTTTTCTTGAGATTACCTAAGCACCTTTTGTAGACATGAGACTTCTTATATATATATATATATATATATATATATATATGATCGATTAGATCTTATTTGTGATGTCTTTAACTTCATGTTTTCTTGTCTTTCTCTTGTTCATGTGTTATTTTTTATTTGATTAATATCTTGTATCATCGTGCTGAGGAAATCTTCCACTTATATTTGATGAAAACATATCTTGTTACTTTTTTCTCATTATGTAGCATGCTCTAATCATGGTATTTTGTTCCCTGAAAACTATGATGATCTAATTCTTGCTTGGTCAGTTCTGACTCTTTCTTGGAGATACATAATGTTAAGGAGACAAATGCAGTCAACCACTTTAGCAAAGGATTTGATGTTTAGAAGGATATCTCTTTTGTCATCATAATGATATTATGAAAGGCTAATAATGAAATTCAGCCTACAAAGCGAGTCTATTCATTGATTCCTTTAGCCAATTTTGTCATCAGCGAGTGTTTGGGACATCAAAGTTGATATAACCCTTACTGATGCCACTACAACCCTTACTAATGCCACTACAACCATAAGGATATGAGCATGAATTTCATCAGATAAAATGTGAGAAAATGGTGTAAGAATCAAGGTACAAGAACCAAGATGACCTGAACATCATTTCCAATTGATATTTCAAGGTTACACTAGTATCGAGGCATTCAAAGCCATGATAACCATGATTGTGATCTTGCGTAAACTGACAGATTAATAGTCAAGGAGATAGTTTTGACCTCACCTTGGCATACAAATTAAAAAATTCAAGGTATGTGAGGCTTATCGACCTTGCTATGGAGGCTCTTATCATAAACACCCAATTTATTTGATGCTATAGGATAATCATTGATAACAAACAACACTCAAGAAAATATTCAACATATCTTCAGCATGTTTTGATTGGTACATGTTTGTTTTGTGTAGGGTGTTTTAAGAAACATCATCATTCTTGTGGGTGTTAATGTTGAAAAATACCATTGTGTATTTGAGTGTTATTAAGAAAATATTTAGGCACATTGACATGTTATCTAATGTGTGTTGAAAAAAATAGATGTGTCCAAAGAGGTAGTGTTGAGAAACACTATTTGATTAAGGTGTTGAAAAACACCAATGTGTCAGTGGAAAACTGTCTAGTGGTTGGAAAACTAAGATAGCTATTAGCGAGGTGAATGGAAAGATGTTGGCTTGGTTTCCCTGACAGCTAAGAGATTTCCCTTAGTGAGGAATAATCCTATAAGACTAAGATATCAACTGATTCCAAGATATGATGTCAAGTCAATGTTTGAGAGTGGTTGCACAAGGTTATGATAGCGACTAAAATTTGTTAAGTGCAACAAAGAAAGTTGAGATCCCCACAAATGAGATAATCAAGCTACGTATTGATAGATGGAGTTCTAGTTACAAGTGATTCCTATTTTGTAGGTTTTCACCACTACGAATAATTGCTATTTTTTCTACCAAGGCACTTGTTTACGAGGTTTTCACTGAGGTACTTTTTTGCTTTTTCAACTTTTTTGTTTTATTTTTTTGTATTTTTCTCTTTTTCACTTTTTTTGTTGATCCATCAAGGCATATTTTTGCCATATTTTCACCAGGATGATCATTTTTTCCAAACGGTTTCTAATTTTTTTTGGCTTTTTATTGTTTTTGGTATTTTTTCAAGATCATTTTCGTTGTATAGGAACTACTCAGAATGTCTAGCTGTAAAACTTCTTCAAGTTTATTGTTTTGATGGGATCAAGAAATGTCTCCCCTTCTAGAGTTGATAGTTTATAGGCTCCAGAGCCAAATGTTGTAGTGATCACAAAGGGACCCAACCATTTGGGTTCAAATTTCCCTTTTTCTTCATGAATTTTTTGATTCTATGGATTCTATGTAAGTACAAGATCACCAACCTGAAATTATCTCTATCTTACTTTCTTGTTGTAACCTCTAGACATCCTTTTTTGGTAGACCCTTAGATGGTCAAATGCTTCTTTCCTTCTTTCATCAAGTAGTTATAACTCCTAGATTCTAGAAATATGATACTCTTCATCAGTTATGAGTCCTTCCAAAGAGACTCTAAGTGATGGTATCTCAACCTCAATAGGTATTATTTCTTTTGTTCCATTTACCAAGGCAAATGGTGTTTCCCCCATAGGCGTAGTGATACCGGTTTGATAGGCCCACGGAGCTAGGTTCAACTAAAGATGCCAATCTTTGTCTCATTTGTTTACTATTCTATGAAATATTTTCAATATGTTTTTGTTGGATGCCTCATCCTATCCATTCCCTTTAGGATAGTAAATAGATGAATAGTGCTGGGTAATTTTCAATTTCTCACACAATTCATCCATATCTTTGTTTTTTAATTGTCCTCCATTATCTATTAAAATATAGGAAGGTATCCCATACCTGAAAATGATGTAGTTTAGGATAAAATTTGATACCTGTTTACCAGTTGCTTTGATTAGTAGGATTGCTTCAACCCACTTTTTGAAGCATTTAGTGGCTATAATGATGAATTTATGTCCACTAGATAAGGAGGGATATATTTTCCCTATCAAGTCAAAGGCCCATTGTTGGAATGGCCGGTGTGTTATAAAAGTTAATAGCTCTCTAGTAGGAGCATGAATTAAGTTACCATGTAGTTAGCATTTCTTACAGGACTTAGCAAACTGAAAAACATATTTTCTATGGAAGGCCAGTAGTATCCTACTCTAAGGAGTTTATTTTCCAATGAGATACCATTCGAGTGAGACCTAAAAATACCTTCATGGACTTCCTTTAATGCACCTTCAGACTCTTCATGTTCTAGACACCTATAGAGAGTACCATCTAGACCTCGTCTATATAAGTTGTCAGTGATGATCAAATAATGTGAGGCATTTATTATAAGGTTTCACTTCTCATTTTGGGATAGGTCATCAGGAATGATTTGGTGACATAGGTAGGAGTATATTTTTTTGTATCAGGAGGATTTGATACCTACAATTGAGCTCATTATTTGGGATTCTGGGGAATCATAGGCTGGAAAAGGGAGTTCTTCCACCAGGAAGTCATAGTGAAACTTATGCTCTTCTAATTGTAGCAATGAAGCCAAAGTAGCCATGGCATCGGCCGCCTTGTTTTCTTCTCTTGGGATTTGCTAAAAGGTGATAAAGACAAAGTACTTCTTTAGATCATCAAGCATCCTCTTATAGGGCATGAGATTTTCATCTTTAGTCTGATATTGGTCATTTACTAGGTTGATCATGAGCTGAGAGTCCCCATAAATGTGTAATTATGTGAACTTCCATTAAATGGCTAACTTTAATCCATTTTCCAAGGCTTCATATTCATCTATATTGTTTGTGCAAGGGAATATCATCTTATATGCTTTGGGGATTTTGTATCCTTATGGCATTATAAAGAGTTCACCAGCTCCAGACCCTTGTTGTGTGAATGATCCATTGAAGAACATTTTTCATGGGTGCTCTGTCAGGTGTAGAATGGATTTGTTAGGAAACACTATGATTAGTAGTCTTCTATCTTAAAGATGAGCATCTTCTAGGTGATCATCAATGATTTTTCCTTTAATAGATTTTTTTTCTATGTATTCAATGTTGAATTCATTGAGTATCATCACCTATTTTACTAGTCTACCAGTCAAGGTCTCCTTGTTCAACAAGTACTTTAGAGGATCAATTTTAGTGATCATCTTGATCATGTGTGCAAGAATATAATGTCAGAGATTTTGTGAAGAAAATACCACTGCTAGGATGTTAGAATAAATGAGAGGGGAGTGAATCAGTGGCCTCAAAAATTAATCTAATAATTCAACCAAAAATTATATCACATATATAAAACCTCTAGTTATCTTTAGTCCTACAAGATGTATTCCTTGTGTAAATCTAACATATATATACTGCTCGGTGATTATACTAATTATCCTTTTCTTAAGTTTTACTGAATAGCAGTTTATCTTTTCCTAGCCTTTATCGAATATCAATAAATAAACTTAGTGTTTACTGACCAATCCTATTTTAGTAATGTGTAAAGAAAAACATCAAGGAAATGAACCATATACACATTTGACACATGGATTTTTAACATGGAAACCCTATTAAGGGAAAAACCACTTGGGACTAGTAACCCAAAATTTTCACTCTTCTAAAGTGAGCTCAGTGAAGAGCTAACCTTGTTAAAGGTTACAAACACACTTTTAAGTGCGACCTTGTTAGAGGATTTAAAACTATTGGTTAGTATTTTTACCTTGGGCATTCACAATGTTGTCAACAAGAAAATTTTTTTGATACTCTTGAGTATCTCAATACATTAGGGACTGTTAAATCCCACTTTGTTAAGAGATTTTCTGAATCAAAGGTTAAATTGAAATAATAAATGATCTATTCATTAATAAAACTTAATCTTGCAGATGTTCAAATCTATTGTAAGTCCATAATACCTTTCTAATCCATTTTCTCTTTTGTTCCTTTTCTCCCTCCTTGTTCTTTCTGCTTGGTGAATGTTGTTTCTTCTCTATTGGTCAGTGTCTACAAAATTCTTTCTTCTGTTCTTCAGCATGTATGATTAGATCTACATGAAGACTTCTATCTTCACCAGAATTATACTCATCATTCCTCTCTTTGTAATGAATTGATTGTCTCTTTATATAGACATGATTTCACCCTTTACATTCCTTGTCTTTCTTTTTCTTGACATAGATAGATGTCTTGATTCGCAAATCTTGCCACACATTTCTTTAATATTTAAATATTTGCTTTAGATTTATTCCAAAAATCTCTCCTTGTTTTTTGTGCTTTAAATATCCTTCTTATCCTTAGTTTATCTGATTGATGAAAACAAATTAATCAACCAATTAACTCTAATTATAGCTCATTCTAGCTAAGTGTTTTTTCATTTCCTAACTCCAGTTCTGATCGGTGATCAACTCTTAGTTTTCTCGGTCATTGACTCTAGTTGTCCTCGGGCATCAATACTATCCATCGGTAAACACTGTGAATTTTCTCAGGGTTCATCTCAGTTATGCTCAGGGTTGTGATGCTCAGTATACACTATGACTACTCGGGGTTCTTTGTCCATTGGTGTACACTGTCTGTCGGTGTTTACTATCACTTGGTGTATACTGACTTTATATGTTTACCGATAACATAAACTTTATCTCTTTGGTTTCATTGGATTCTATGGAATTATTTATATGACCAATCAGATTATATCAAGTTAACATCAATGACAATACAATACATTAATTGATTTAATGCCTTGCATTTACTTTCTGCAGCTCGGTGATCATCAACTTGTCATCTTCAATCATTCAATCGGCTATAGTTCATCAATCTCTCCCTTTGGCATTTATGGCAACATACTTTCAACACAATATGAAATATGTAATGTAAAACATGTCATAATATACCAAGCTTATTGTTCTATAACCAATACAAATATCTAACTCTCGGTAAGCTCTTCTAGCTTAAATTTGATTCTTGCAGAGTATTCTCTTCATTCTTATTCCCTTCACAGGATAGATGTAGCAACTTTTGATTATGTTTCTCCCTTTATTGTAGAATCTCTTCTCCCTTTTCTGGATAGATATACAGTGTTAAATTTTCTCTAATTCTCTCCCTTGGATGGATGGTTGTTTCTTTGAATCTTTCTCTCCGTTTGACTTTTCCTCTCCTTGATGGATATTTCTCTTCTCTCCCTTTGGATGATTGTGATAGATATTACATATGGATAATTTTCTCCCTTTGACAAAAATGTCAAACTAAAATATATCATGAATATTTCTTTCCATCAGCAATACAGCTTTGTAGTAGCCAACAATTTCTCTAGTGTTTGGTTTAGATAAGTACCTTATTG
The DNA here is from genome assembly GCA_018584345.1 of Thuja plicata. Lineage (NCBI taxonomy): Eukaryota > Viridiplantae > Streptophyta > Pinopsida > Cupressales > Cupressaceae > Thuja > Thuja plicata. The sequence goes on along the minus strand of MU228456.1, from coordinate 1,489,347 downwards.
TACTGATATAACATTGCAATCCATCTCTTTGCTTGCATCAACATGAATGATCTTCTTATAATGTGTATGTTGATGCAGCCTTCTAGTCAGCTTAGTGAGCAGTAGACAAGGGTCGGAACCCTGGTCTCTTCCTCAGGTACTCAAATGTATCCTTTGGCAGTGGCTTTTTGAATATGTCTGCTAATTTTTCTTTGGATTGTACATATTCCAGTATTACTTCTTTCCCTTGTACTTATTCCCTTAAGTAATGATACTTGTTAGAAATTTTCTTTGTCTTATCATGCATGATAGGGTTTTTTGAAATGTTTATAACACTTGTATTATCACAATAGATAATTACTGGATCAAGGATTTTCATATTCATACCTTTCATCAATTGGTTGATCCATGAAATGTTAGAGTAATTTGCAGCAGTAGCCACATATTTTGCTTCTACAGTTGATTGTGAGATGCATCCTTGCTTTTTACTTATCTGTGTGACAAGTCAGTCACCCATAAAGAATGGTCCTCCTATTGTACTTTTTCTATCATCTATGTTTCCATCCTAATCAACATTTGTATAGAATTTAAGCTTAAATTTGTCTTCTTTATTATACCACAGACCATAGTCTTCGGTATTCTTTAGATATCTCAAAATTCTTTTTACAACATTCATGTGTGATTCTTTGGGATTAGTAGAGAATCTTGCAACTATTCCAACTGCATGTGCTATATCTAGTCTAGTATGTACAACATACATGAGTTTTCCAATCATAGATCTATATAGGGTCTAATTTACCTCGGTAGACTTTTATTCCTTTATTAGTTTGCATCTAGTTGCCATCGGTGTTCCAACTTATTTGGAGTCCTCCATTTTGAATATTTTTAGAACTTCTTTGTTGTATTTGGATTGTGTGATGTATATGCCTTCATCCTGTTGTAGAATCTGTAGACCAAGAAAAAATTTGATCTCTCCAAACATTGACATCTCAAACTCTTTTCTCATTTCATCAGCAAATGATTTGCATAAAATATCATTACCTCCAAATATGATATCATCAACAAATATCTCAACAATCAAAATTTTATCATCAGTATCTTCTTTTAAATATAGATTATTGTTATCACTTGTTCTTACAAATCCAAAACTTATGAGATAAGAGTGAAGTATTTCATACTATGAGATCGGTGCTTGTTTCAATCCTTACAAGACTTTGTGTAGTCTACAAACCATGTTTCTCTTGTTAGGATCAACAAACCCTTTTGGTTGTTCAATGTATACTTCTTATTCTAGTATTCCATTCAAAAATGTAGACTTTACATCCATTTGGTATACTTTGAATCCTTTGAAAGAAGCATAAGAAAATTAGAATGTTGAATCCTTCTAGTCTAGCAACTGGTGCAAAGGTTTCTCCATAGTCAATACCTTCTTCTTGTGCATACCCTTTGCATACTAATCTTGCTTTGTTCCTTGTGACTTCTCCATTCTCATTCAGTTTGTTTCTAAATATCCATTTGGTACCAATGACATTTTTTTTCACTCGGTCTAGGTACTAATTTCCATGTTCTATTCTTTTCAATCTTCTCAATTTCTTCATTCATTACACTAACCCATTCTTGATTCTCAAGTGCAGTATTGACAGATTTAGTCTCAAAATCACAAATAAAACATCTAGTGTTCAGTGACTTACTTCTTGTTCTCATTCCAACTCTTTTGTCTCCTATGATATGGTCCTATGGATGGTCTCTTCTGACATACTTGGAAAGTACCAGTTGAGATATTTGTTCATCATTATGATCATCATTTTGACCTTCATTTTGATCTTCATCACTCGGTACATCATTGTGAGAAATTTCATAATTTTTGGTGTTTGCAACCTTATGCTCAGTTGCATTGTTCTATCACTCAGTAGTGATACACTATTGCTCAGGCAGAGTGTCAGGTTCTTCACTCTAGATGAATATGTTGTAGTCTTCTAGTTCCTTTCTTCTTTTCTCATCATTTTTCCTAATAAATTCATCCACTTTGACATTTGCACTTTCAATGATTTTGTTAGAGGATTTGTTAAGACATTTATAAGCCTTTCGTTTGGTAGACTACCCTAGAAATATTCCTTCATCAGTTTTGGAGTCAAGAATTCTATTTCTATCATCTTTCAAAATATAATATTGACTTCCAAAATTTCTAAAGTAACTTACATTAGGTGTATATCCATACCATAGATCATAAGGTGTCTTTCTTCAATTGAACTTAGTTTAATGTATAGACAACAGTACTTACAGATTCTCTCTAGAATGTTTGTGTGATGAATTTCTCAATCATTAGTGTTCTGGCATAATTAACAATGGATTTGTTCTTTCTTTTAGCAATCCCATTTTGCTATGGTGGTCTTGGTGCAGAAACTTGTCTTGTAATTCCATTCTCATTACAAAAGTTAGTGAATTCATCCAAAATAAATTCTCCTCCTCTATCCAATCTTAAACATTTTAGTGCCTTTCCACTTTGTTTTTCAACTATGGCTTTATAACATTTGAACATCTTGAATGCTTCTGATTTTTCTTTTAAGAACATAACAGTCATCATTCTAGAATAATCATCAACAAATAGAATGAAGTATCTATCACCATAGTAGCTCTTTATTCTCATTGGTCCACATAAGTCAGTATGGAATAGCTCTATAATAGCATTAGATGTGTAGGTTTTTCTCTTGAAACTAGACTTTGTCATTTTAACTTTTTGAAAATTCTTACACATGACATGGTCAGGTTTTGACATGCTCAATAAGCCTCTTACTTTTCTTTTCTTGCTTATCCTAACGATGTTGTCAAAATTCACATGACATAAAATTTTATGCTACAACCAAATGTCTTCATTTCTAGCCAATAAACAAGTGTTCTTAATGTCATCAAGATAGAATAGGATACCTTTTGTTTGTTCACCAGTACCGATAAACCTTCCTGATTCATTATAGATCTTTTCCTTCTTGTTATCAAATGCAACTTGGTGACCTCTGTTATTCAGTTGTGAAACACTCAATAGATTATAGTTAAGTCCTTTCATTGAATATGCATTTTCACATCTGATCAGATTATTCAACATGATGATTCCTTTACCTTCAACTAGACAAGGTGAGTCATTACCCATTCTTACTTATCCACCATTATATTATTCAAAAGTTTCAAACTTTTCCTTATCTCCAGTCATGTGGTGAGTACAACCACTTCAATAATCCAGACATCATTTTTGCTAACCTTAGATATGAGTGCAGTTTCAACATACCTTTCTTCTATGTCTGAATCATGATTCATAGCAATAAATACCACCTTAATATCTTCATCACACTTGGTGTCAATTTTTTCAGCTTTTTTCTCAGCCAGGTAACAAGCCTTCTTTCCTTTGTCCTTGTAGTCTTGGTTATCTCTTCTATCAGATTGTCAGTTGCTTCGGTAATCTTGGTTGTCACTTCTATCAAACTTATTTTCATAATATTTTTCATTGCTTCTATCATCTTTTCTCTTGTTAGGGCATCTAGCAGCAAAGTGTCCAATTTATTTGCAATAAAAATAGACCAATGGTAATTTACCTTTGTATCTACCTTTGCTTCTTTGCAATCTTCTAGCCATTAGTGCTTCAATTTCATCAAGTTCTTGTTCATCACTATCACTTTCACTATCATTTCTCATAGTGTGTTTATGACTTGATTTACTTATTTTTAGAGAAGATTTGAATGCAAACTCTATAATTGGTAAGACACTATTGTCAAAGTTATTCGTCTCAAATGAAATAAGTCTACCAATAAAACTATCTAGAGTAACATTTTTATTTTCTACTACTCTAATTTCTTGTATTACAAATACTCTAATAACATAAACAAGCAGTAAGGTTCTTAGAATTTTACTTACCACTATTTCTTCTTCAAGTACACCTCCAACTCCTTGGATAGAATTAACAACCTCTTTTAATCTGCTACTATACTGAGTGATGCTTTCTCCTTCATTCATTCTTAGGTCATGAAACTTTCCTCTTAGGCTTTCTGCTTTAACTCTCAGCACATTTTTATCTCCTCCATGTTTTAGCTTAAGTTTGTCCCACATTTTCTTTGCAGTGGTGCATGATTTGACATGTTCAAATTCAGCATCAAAGAGTGAGGAAGCAATTTATATCATCATAGAATCGTGTTCATGTTTCTCTCTTGATTGATCAACTATCAGAGGTCCAGTAGGTAAAATAAATTCAGTATCCAAGTATTGTGTGACATCATTTCCATACCTAATAGGTGGAGTCTTATCCTTCTTTTCCATGATGCAAAGTTGTCTTTGTTCAACTTATGAAAATCCCTTTTTCTCATCTTGTGATCTTTATCTTGAGTCTTAAAACTCTCTACCAAGCACACAAACTCTGATACCAATTGTTAGAATAACTGAGAGGGGGGGTGAATCAGTGGCCTCAAAAATTAATCCAATAATTCAACCAAAACTTATATCACATATATAAATCTCTAGTTATCTTCATTCCTACAAGATGTATGCCTTTTGTAAATCTAACATATATATACTACTCGGTGATTATACTATTTATCCTTTTCTTAAGTTTTACCGAATAGAAGTTTATCTTTTCCTAGCCTTTACCGAATATCAGTAAATAAATTGTGTTTACCGATCAATCCTATTTTAGTAATGTGTAAAGAAAAACATCCAAGCAATGAACCATATACACATTTAACACATTTATTTTTAACGTGGAAACCATGTTAAGGGAAAAACCACTTGGGACTAGTAACCAAAAAATTTCAATCTTCTGAAGTGAGCTCGGTGAAGACCCAACCCTGTTAAAGGTTACAAACACACTGTTAAGTGCAACCTTGTTAGATGATTTAAAACCATTAGTTATTCTTTTGACCTTGAGAATTCACTATGTTTTCAACAAGAAAAACCTTTTGATACTCTTGAGTATCTCAATACACTAAGGATTGTTAAATCCCACTCGGTTAAGATATTTTCTGAATCAATGGTTAAACTGAAATAGTAAATGGTATGTTCAGTAATATAACTTAATCTTCCAAATGTTCAGATCTATTGTAAGTCCATAATACCTTTCTGATCCATTTTCTCTTCTTTTCCTTTGCTCCCCTCCTTTCTCTTTATGCTTGGTGAATGTTGTTGCTTCTCTATTTCTCGGTGTCTGTAAAATTCTTGGCTCTGTTATTTAGCCTGTATGATCAGATCTGCATGAAGACTTCTATCTTCACTAGAATTATACTCAACATTCCTCTCTTTGTAATGAATTGCATGTCTCTTTATATACACATTATTTCACCATTTACATTCCTTATCTTTCTTGTTCTTGACATAGATAGCTTTCTTGATCCGCAAATCTTGCCATGCATTGCTTTAATCTTTAAATATTTTCTTTAGATTTATTCCACAAATCTCTCCTTGTTTTTTGTGCTTTAAATCTCCTTCTTATCCTTAGTTTATCAGATCGATGAAAAAAAACTAATCAATCATTTAACTCTAATTATAGCTCCTTCTAGCTAAGTGTTTTGTCATTTTCTAACTCCAGTTCTGATCGGTGATCAACTCTTAGTTTTCTTGGTCATTGACTCCAGTTTTCCTTAGGAATCAATATTATCCATCAGTAAAAACTGTGAATTTTCTCAGGGTTCACTTCAGTTATGCTCAGGGTTGTGGTGCTCAGTATACACTGTGACTACTTAGGGTTCTTTGTCCGTCGGTGTGCACTGTCCGTCAGTTTTTACTGTCACTCAGTGTACACTGGATTTATATGTTTACCAATAATATAAAATTTATCTCTTTGGTTTCATTTAAGTCTATGACATTACTTATATGACCAATCAGATTATATCAAGTTGACATCAATGATAATACAATACATTAACTAATTTAATTCCTTGCATTTACTTTTTGCAGCTCTGTGATCATCAAATTTTCGTCTTCAAACATTCAATCAGTTATAGTAAAGCAAATACCACTGCTAGGAAAGATTTTTCAATAATTTTATAATTTTTCTCATAAGAAACCATTGTTTGTCTTATGTAGTAAATTTCTCTTTCCTTTCCTGTTTCATCATCTTGTGCTAGGAAAGCTCCAAGCGATGTTTTTGTTTCTGAAATGTATAGGAGGAGAGGTTTCCCTAGTATTGGTGCCATTAGGACAGGTAGATTTTCTAGGTATTCTTTGATCTATTGAAAGTTATTTTCACACCCTTCATCCCACTTTAATGTTACACCCTTATGTAGTTTCCTCATGAAGGGTTGAGTTTTATCTTCCAATTTCAAGATGAACCTCCTGATTGACTGTAGCTTCCCGTGTAATGTCCTTACTTGGCTGATATTTCTTGGTGGTTGAATTTCCATAATTGTTGTCACTTTTTCTAGATCAACCTCTATTTATTTTTTCAAGACAATGTACCCAAGAAGCTTTTTTGATGTCACACCAAAGGAACTTTTTTTGGATTTATCCTTAACTTGAATTTTTCCATTCGGTCAAAGATTTTCTCTAAATCAACCAAATGTGTAGCCCTTTTTGTGGATTTTGATAAAGTTTCATTGATGTAATCTTCCATATTCTTATGCATCATGTCATGGAATATGGTCATCATAGATCTCTGGTACATTTCTCCTACATTTTTGAGACCAAAGGACATAACATTCCAATAGAACGTGCCCCAAGAACATGTAAAATTTTTCTTTTCCTTATCTTTGGATGCTATTATGATCTGATTGTATCATGAGAATCCATCCATGAGAGGATACATCTTGTATCCCATTGTGAGGTCCACAATTATGTCAATGTTGGGAAGTAGGAAGTCATCCTAGGGACAAGATTTATTTAAGTCTCAAAAGTCTATGCAGACCCTGATTAATTTGTCAGTCTTTGAAATGGGTACAATATTTGAGATCCAGTCAGCGTACACTATGGCTCTAATGAAGTAATCTTCTTTCAACAATTTCTCTAACTAATCCTTAACCAATAGTGCCACACAAGGATGCATTTTCTTGAGCTTCTGTTTAATTGGGTTGACACCAGGAGCAATAGACAAGTGATGCATTATCAAGTAAGTATCAAGCCCTAGCATGTCTAAGTAGGACCGCACAAATTTGACCTTTTTTCTCATGAAAAATTAGGTGAACTTATTTTTTATTCTTTAGACAAAGACTTTTCCAGATAGATCAATTGGGGTGATTCTATTGTCCCCAGATTGAATGGTTTTGTAGGCTCTACAAGCACTGAAGACTGCTCCTAAAAGTGATTAGGTAAGATATCAAGTTTCCCAGCCTCTGGTGCCTCTAGGAGGTTTTCACCATTGGATACGTCATTTGTTTTTACTATTTTAGGTTCTTATACTGCCACCAAGTGGTTTTCACTGTTAGAACTCTTTTTATTTATATTTATATTTTTAATACTAATAAAATTGATATCCCCCTCTGCCATGTTTACACTCATTTCACTTGTGGAAGAAGTAAGAAACACAATAGCATTTAGCTAGCAGGACAAAGTATAGTCATTTGGAGAAGAGACTAGCCTTAAAGGTTCACTTGGATTCCACTCAATAAGCTCGGGGTGGATTAGTGACAAAGATCTAGTAGGTTCTAAAGATAGAATGGTGTTATTATGATCAGGGCTTTGAACGGGTAAGAGAAGATCTATAAAGTTACTCTCTAAAGGATTTCCTATACCTAAAATTGTCCTAACCTCACTATCATAGTCATTGTTAGCAGTTTGTGAATCTAACTTTTTTGATCTAATCCTAGCATTTTGATTTTATTCCTGAGTAGACATTTATTCCAAAAAATTTCTTAGAGGAATCATATAGGGTCCGAATCTACACACTCAAATGAGGGTTAGTAGCACTGATTTGCAATGAAGGAAAGCAATCAAACTACTAAAAAAGAACCTATGAACAATAAAATAATAAGCATCAGAGAGAAAAACATACAAATGCAAATCACAATGCTTGAAATTTATATTGCTTCTCTCTACTCCTTCTGAAATGTTGTATGAATGGTGCTCAATATTGGCATTAGAAGCAACTGTGACTTGGGAGTGTTGAGAAAATAATATCAATGTGATAATGATTTTGCTTTATGCTTCATACAAGAATCCTGCAGATTAATTGTGCACAATGATTCAAAATCCAGACCTTCTTCAAATGGTTGAGAAGGGTTGATTATATAGAAATGGAAATGATTTGGACAGATGAGATCGATCCCAGAAACTTGAGAATGGGTGGCTGAGATCAAAAGGAACTGGAGAAGCAATCAGTAAACTCCACCTCTTAACTAAAGAGAAGAGGGGATGGTTTAGTCAACTAAAGAATTGATTTGAAAGTTACCTCTTAGAACTTAAGAGTTGATTTGGAGTCACCTCTTAGAACTAAAGAGTTGAAATGGAGTTACCTTTTGGAACTGAAGAGTTGAATTGGAGTTACTTTTTGGAACTGAAGAGTTGATTTATTTGAGTATTTATTTAATTTTAGAAATTAAAATACTCAAATATGAGATAATTCAATTTTATTTTGATTTAAAATTGAATTTTTGAATGAAATTAAATTAATTTAATGAAACTAATTTAATTAGAAGAATAAATTAATAAGTTTATATATTTGATTTTTAAAGTTTAGGAAATTGATTTTAATTAATTAATTAAGGTTAATTAATTAAATAAAATTAATTATTTAACTAATTTTGGGACAATGATTGAATAATTATATGATTGGACTAAGAAAAAATAAGATTATTAATTAACGATTAAAAAACCATTAATTAAAACAATAAAATTAGTAATTAAATGTAAGGTCACAAGTTTGTCCATTTTAGGGTGTCCAGATTTTCCCCTCTTTGATACAATGTGGCTTGTCACGTTGTGTCAAATATTCTTCATATTTTGATCCTGCACCAGCTTCCCCCAACTACAGCAGGTGGATTATATGCCCCCTCAACAAATTTGAGCAAAAAGACGTCATGGGAGCGTCAATTTGTTGATAAAACAAAATGTCTGTCATTGCTTTAAACTGATCATGATAGAAGTTATTAATGCTGAAGATTTTTCTTTCAAATATTTTGGGGCCCAGGTTGATAAACTAGGGCTCCCCAAAGAATTAGGGTTTCTTCTAACCTGTTATAAATATCTCATGGGCCCCTTCACTTGTCACTTTTCACTTTGGAGCTCCTGATTTCCTGGTAAGATTTTGATTTTGATTTCCTTTGTTTTCTTGCTTCTTTCGAGCAACCGCGGGCCTTCCTGGAGTGATTCACCTTTCCGAATAAGTCTGTACCATTGGTCATCCAGAGGGAAAAGGTGGTGCGGTGAGTTTTGGGACCTTTTCACATTTATTTCTTATCATTAATGCATTTTAAATTTATTTCTTTTAGACCAAAATGATATTTGTACCGCAATTGAGCCCGATTTTTCTGCAATTGTATTTTTTCTTTCGTAATTTCTATTTACCTTTCACAATTGATAAATGTATTGCAAACATTGTGTTTAATACCATAATTGTTGTTTGATTTTTTCAATTGCAATTTGATTTTCTCAATTTGCTTTAAATATTTTGCAATTGCCTTAAGAGTTTCACAATTGCTCTGGTACCTTGAAAACTTAATATTTTTAGCACATGTCAATTATTTATGTCACTACCTATACTGATTATTGTTTATACTTTCCTTATGCATATGGTGAGAGATATCTTTTGATGTTGAGAGTCTAGGCCACCATGTTTGGTTTATCATTTTTAGATTATTGATTATGAGAGAAATATCTTGAGGTAGTTGGGCCTATACTGGATTACATATATTCCTGAGATCACAACCAACATGGGTCTGATCTCCACCTTTCTTGAGAGGTGGCACTCTGATACATGTAATTTTCATCTTCCCACTAGAGAGTGCACTTTCACTCTTGAGGATGTGTATCGCATCCCGCAGGTTCCTATTCAGGGTGTGTTAGTAGAGTTTACCCATCATCCTAGCATCATTGCATTATGTGAGATGTCTATTTTTCCTGAGGACCATCTATGGATGTCTGTTCCCTATGATATCTCATGGTCCAAATTTGGCCATGGATTAGATAGACTGAGTACTTTATTAGGTAGTTTGATTTGCAGGATATTGTGTCCTGATTGTAGGCAGCACATATTTTTTGTGAGATGGGGAGTTGTTCTCCAGAGTATGAATAGAGACCATATTGCTTATGCCTTGGGGCCTTGTATTCTTTCCCACATGTACTATCATATTTTTTATGTGGCTTACCAGGGTGGTAAGTCGATTAGATGCAGTGTGACTTTGCTCCAGATCTGAGTGTACGAGCATATAGTCATTTACAGACCTATTTGTACCCGAGATCTTCCTGTGGGAAGACCTTATATGTTTCTCTATGATAGAGTCATGATCCAGTCTCAGATGGGTCACCTTATTTATTAGAGACAGTATCTAGATATGATTTCTTACTTTATCTGAAGGCCCTATAGATCTTGTCTTGTTTGGGATTGTGAGGATGCACATCTTCCTTTATGTTGGCAGAGGAGGTTTCTGATCGGTCGTGTTACTAAGAATGTGCATATGATTGATTTTCACACCACCGAGATGGTGTTGCGATAGTTTGGTGAGAAACATGATGTTAGTTACTCATATGCTTACTTTTCCCAGAGGTCTAGAGACATTATACTTTGGGAAACCATGGTCCCAGTTCATGTTGTGAGGACTAAGTTCGATGGCCTACATCTGGTTCAGTGGATGTGGCGATCAACCACTATAGATGCAAGTATATTACCATAGTTGATTGTGTTCCCTTATGATATATGATTCTCTATTGATTAGGCTATTGTGCTCTTTTATCCATGTGGTACTGATGTTTGAATATTCTTTCTTTTGCAGGCACTACTCTATAGTTTGATGCTTGGTGGACACAACATTGGCTAGTTTCCCTAACAAATTTTACCCTGCTTGTTACTAGGTTTATTATGAGGAGGCCATGACAAAGAGGTGGTAACCGAGGGAGAGGTGGAGGGAGGGATGGAGGTAGAGGTGGAGGGGGAGGGGGAGGGAGAGATGGAGGCTAAGGGGGTGGAAGAGATGGAGGGAGGGATGGAGGGAGAGGAGACGGTGATGATCCTGATCCTGGGAGAGGAGGAGAGTGAGTTAGGACTAGAGGAGTTGGACCTAGGGTGAGTGGGACTACTTGGGTTGGTTTACGATTGATCCTAGAGGAGGAGGAGGAGGAGGAGGGGATGGAGGAAGATACACCTCATCTTTTAATGAGGCTAAAAATATGGAATGGTGAGGCTCTTATAGAGAGAGTAGAGGAGAGAGCAAAGGTTAAATATGAGGAGATGGTCAACGTGGAGGAGTTAGGATCTAGATCCTCATGTTTTAGCAGTAGAAGTAATGTTAGTGATAGTGATATTCATAGTGATAGCAGTGAGAAGGATTATTATCAGGTTACCATGGATGAGGAATTGAGAGGCACTGGGGAGGAAGGGATATGGATTTTTCTATGGGTGGTAAGGGGGATGATAGTTTTGAAGAGGTTCAATGACTGACTCAGGAGAATACAAATTTGAGGCTCAAATTAGTGATAGCAGAGGAGATGGAGACATGCTCATTCAAAGGTGAGACTCTATCTAGATGGTGTATGGGATTCATCTCATGGGGATGATCCAGAGTGTCTATGGAGATCACAATGTGAGATCTAGAGAGAGATTGATTACTAGTGTCATCATTACAAGGATGTTTTTCCTTCTGCTTAGCATGTTCCTAGTTACACTACTTCTCAAAGATCTAGTAGAGCACAACAATCACAGGCTAGTGGTGTGGCTCCTTCATCTTAGCAGCACAAGGCAATATCTGATATTCCACCTCCTCATTAGCCTAGTGGAGAGGGTGGGAGAAGAAGCTCTTGACATGAATTTTGTACCCTTGTATCATTTGTACCATTTTTGGATCGATTATGTACCATTGTGTACTAATATTGTATAAATTATGTTGAGTTCCTTTATGTCAAACTTGCAAGATTTCATTGTACTCAGACATATGATTTATAAGATTCTTCTTAGATATGATTCTATATGATGTGCAACTTACTTTTATATCTTTCCTCTTTATATGTTGATGCACTTTATGAGATGATTTATTCTTATATGCATTCTATGTGGTTTGAAGTATGCAGACTCTTGATGTATGATTTTATTTCCTACATACTAACATATGGATGTAAGATGGCTCCTTATTATGGAATGCTCTTTTATATAATTCATGATAGATTGGCTCTATACTGTTGATGATGGATGCATTGATTATATGATCTTTCATGTATATATATGCACATATTTTATTTTTATTTTCTTTATGCAATAAATGAATGCAAACCTAATAGGCACAATGTGTCTGAGTACATGCATGTGTTAGTTAGAAGAAATTTAGTAAGAGATTAGTTTTGGAATTGAATGAAAGAATGAGTGATGAAACCAAGTCATTGTCATACTTTTCCAATTTTATTCATCATTTCACCTTATTATGAAAAGGAAGAGAGTAAATGCACCCATATATTGACCATATAGATACCACTATAATCTATGATAACAAAAAGCAGATAAAAGATAAAGAATATTCAATTGTTTTCTAGGGTTTAGCTTAGATTGTGGAACTACGTGGTTGCCAGATACGTGATAGATTCTATCGCATTTATCCTGAATCATCATTTCCCTAGAATTGAATTGAAACACTCCACAAACAAAAAAAAAAGAAAACAAGATTATGATCCATCATAGCCACTCTCACCACTCAATGGTATCCTTGAGGAGTGTAAGAACACAATTGTGAAAGATAAATTGACAACAGACTGACATGACTAACCTAGTCAATAGTTTATTGTTCATTGATTGGTTTGGTTTTGATGTTTGATTGCAGATGTGTCTGGTTTTAGGAATGGATGACTCATATAAGACCAATCTATCTATTATTGAGTATATTTGTCACTGTCTAAGACAATTGATAGTTTTATTGATGATTTGTTTGAATCAGTCGATTGACGACAGATTGGATTTCTAATCAAGTTGAGTCATATGATTCCATTACCAATTTGTGAAGCTCATAGTTTTGACATTTGATTGATTATTTGATCATCATTTTCTTGTTGATGAAAAAGATGATTTATTGCTGAGATTTTGCAATATTTAATTTTTTATGATTGATTTCTTCAGGATATTTTTCTCTTTTTAGGATTTTTCTTGACTTTTTAGGATTTTTATATTTTTTAGGACATTTTAAGATTTTCCCCAAGTCTGGTGAGTCATTATAAGCCATGGATGAGCACGATATCTCAAAGGGGATTGTGCTTCAGTAATAAGCTTGGGTACTTAATCTTGCATGTGGGGAGTACAAGCTTAATCTCTTGCAGTTCATTGGTGGCAAAGCAAGACCTTAACACTTAGTGCCTATTTACTAGGTTTTCACCAAGGTACCTATTTTCCAAGTTTTCATTGAGAGTGCAATTTTTTTCTCTTTACTTTTTTCTTTTTTATAATATTTTTTTTGTTGTTGCCAAGGTGCCTATTTGCCAGGTTTTCACCAAGGTAACTTTTAATATTTTTTGATTTTTTCTTTTTTTTTTGTTGCCAAGGTGCCTGTTTGCTAGGATTTCACCAAGGTAACTTTTTGATATTTTTTATTTTTTTTGTATTTTTTTAGGATCTTTAGATATTCTCTCTTGACCTTGAGACCTCAGGCGTAGACCCTTTTGAGGTGCATGTTTAGGATATAACTGTTATCCAAAATCCAATCATACAACAAAATAGGCACCAAAACAGAAATTTGCATGTTTATGTTACCCAGTTAAAACTATCTTGCAGTTTTTGATGATTTACATTCACTTACTACATCTATTATTAGATGTTCATGTACTCTAAGTATTGATCAAATTATTACATATTCAAAATTCATCATTGACCATTACATTGTGCATTCATAAGAATGTAGTACAAATATTCTTTGATTCATATTTCATGTTTCGATAAACATAGTACATTGCAAATGAAAGTAAAAAACTGAGGTATGGAATAGGGGTCCCATGCATTGCCTTGTATTTGTCTTGTATCTGCTAGAAGTTGGTCAGGTCCCCATCTGCATTCTAGGTCACTCCCTGGTCTCCATCAACATTCAGGTCCTTAGGGCAAAAATCTGCATAAAAGAGGGAAAGAGAAGATGGTTAGATCCTGATGGATCTAAGCAATGCAAAGGAAAATTACATACATCAGTTATCTACTTGTATCTGCATATCAATCTGAAGTAATAAATGTAACAAGAAAACATAAATCGGCACTCACTATAAGATAGTGTTAAAGGGACGTGTTTTTAAACATGAAACCTTTCACTTCTAACATCTATTGTAGTGTATGTTTTCAATTTTGAACAGGTTTGATATCTGACTGAAAGGAACTTGATA
>MU228456.1:1405755-1465321 GCA_018584345.1 Thuja plicata | reverse complement strand
AAGTAAATTTTACCATTTCTTGGACATGATTCTGAAACTTATGAATGTAATTTCCTCATAGACTTTTGGAGAAGAATAGAATTGACTCAATTACTCATATTTCTGATTGTGATCATTATTCAAAGTTTCTATTTTTGATTTTCTGCATATAAGAGTAATACTTTTGTAAGTATATAATAGTGAATCTTAGTAATTCCTATTATATATTGCAGAGATATAAGCCTTTTGTGGAAAGTGCATGTTGTTAACGAAAAGACTATTTCTTGTGGTGAAAACCCTAGTTATCCACTTTTAAGTAACCTATGTATTGATCAGTGAGTGATAATCAAAGATCCACCAGAGTGTGTTAAGTATAAAGTCAGTTTGAAGCTTCATATAAGAGTCTGAATATCTTCGATGTATCACCTTTCCATTATGCAATTTTAGTTACAAACCTCTTATCCCTTTTCCCATTTTAGTTTCAATCACGAAGTGATATACCATATCTTATAGGAACCGGCCTAGAATCCAGAGAGTCCTCTTCACTCATAGCCTACCCACAGCTAGGAGAGGTTTCCATTGTGAGGATGGAATTGTCATATAGCCCTAATGCCTGAGTTAGGGTGACAAATCTAAGCCTGAACAATAACCACAGAACTGATCTCCTTTTTTATTATCAGTTGATATGCCCCACTGTTGCATGATGTGATAATGATGTATGGTCCTATCCAATTAGGCTATAAATTTCCCATTTTAACTCTTTCTGCTTGATTCTTCTGATTTTCCATGAGGATGAGGTCTCCTACCTAAAAGGTAAGTGGCCTAAATTTCTTTCGATAATTTCTTCTAAGACAATTGTGATAGCCTTGTAACTGATTTAGTACATTTTGGCATCTCTCATCTAATAGTTCTAGTTCACTGAGTCTAGCAACTCTGTAGCCTTCATCTGATATGATATTCTTTAGTGATATTCTGAGTGATGGGATTTCAATTTTGAGGGGTAGAACCACCTCTAATCCATATACCAAAGGGAAGGGAGTTGCTTCTATTGGTTTTATCATGCTTGTTCTATATTCCCACAATGCAAGACTGAGCTACAAATGCCAATCTTGACTAGATTTAGTGATTGGTTTCTTCAAGATCTTCAAAAAATTTCTTTTAGTGGCTTTAGCTTGTCCATTCCCTTAGGGATAGTAGAATGAAGATAAACCTTTTTTATTTGTAACTTCTCATAGAGATATTTGACATATTGTTTTTGAAAAGGTGTACCATAATCAATAAGTATGGTTTGAGGGATCCCATACCGACAAATGATGTGATTTAGTATAAACATGGAAATTTGTTTACCAATGATGTATGTGAGAGGAATTGCTTCCACCCATTTGGTAAAGTATGATGTTGCTGCAATTATGTATTTACGACCATTAGAAGAAGTGGTTGTAGTCTTTCCCACTAAGTCAAATCCCCATTTTGAAAATGGTCATGGTGAAGTGATGGGGTGGAGGTCTTGAGCTAGTGCATGAATAAGATCTCTATGTATCTTAAACTGTTGACATCTTTGTACATACTTATGAGCATTTGTCTCTACAATTGGACAATAGTATCTCATCCTAATGATCTTCTTTGCTAAACTATTTCCACCTATGTGGGGCCCACAAATTCCTTCATGTACTTCATATAAGGCCCTCTGGGATTATGTGGAAGTGAGACAAATTAAGAGCATTTCATCTATAATTATTCTATACAAAGTATTAGTGAGGAGGGTGTACCTAGAGGCTTGTCAGATAACAAACTTCTTTTGGTTTCTAGATAGGTTGGGCAATAGGGAATTTTCTCATAGCTAAGTATACACATCATGGTACCGGGGGGACTCAGGACCAACAAGGACACAAATTGATTCTTTTATTGGAGCTTTATAGGATGGTATCATCAATTGTTCTACTAGAAATTGGAATCTAGTTTCATTACCTTGCATTTTGATCAAAGATGCTATAGTAGCCATTGCATATGTTGCTTTGTTCTAAACCCTTAGAACTTTTTCAAATACAATGTAATTAAAAGAAGCACGTGTTTTTTTCACCAACTCTCTATATGGGATGAGTGTTTTGTCTTTGGTCATGTGATCATTGCTGACTTGACTGATAACCAACTGGGAATCACTATAAACTCTTAGGCTCTTTATACTCCATTGTATATCTATTTTCAATTTGATGACCAGAGCCTCATACTCAGCTATGTTATTTGTACATGTAAAATTGAGTTGAAAAGATTTAGGAATTGCCTCATTTGTGGAGTGATGAGTACTATTCACGCTCCTGCATGATGGTTCATATATGATCCATCAAAGAATAACTGTCAGAATTCTATTTCTTATTGTACTGTAAGGATTGATTCATCTAGAAATTCAAACACTATAGGTTGATGATCTGGAATTGGCGCTTCTTCTAGTTGATCAACAATAACTTATCCTTTGATACCCTTTTGATCTACCTATTCAATATCAAACTGCAAGACATGCATTTTTCTATTGCTGAATAATTGAGTTCATAGCCCACAACCATTCTACTGATGTAGTAGATGGACCTTTCCTTGCCCTGATCATCATGTTGTGCCAAAAGAACACCTAGTGTTGATTTTGTTGCTGATATATATAATAGGAGTGGTCATCCTAGAATTGGTGGCACCAATTCAAGGGACTTCAATATATAATATTAGAAAGTTTAAAAATCTTGTGGCATTTTTTTGTCCATACAAAGATTGTATCTTTATGTAGTAAGTGTTGGAATGGATGACACTTATCTGCCTATTGGGCAAAGAATATCCTAATAGATTGTAATCTTCCTTGTAGAAACCATAATTGTCTCAAATTTGAAGGTGGTGGCATTTCAATAATGGCCTTAACCTTTTCTAGATCTACTTCAATTCCTCTATGTGATACAATGAAACCAAGGAGTTTTCTAGTAGTAACTTCAAATGTGCACTTCTTTGGGTTGAGTTGCACCTTGTATTATTGCATTCTATCAAATATTTGACCCAAAACTTGTAGATGAGTTTCTCTAAGTGTTGACTTGGCCAGTACATCATCGACATAATCCTCCATTATTTTATGAATCAAATCATTAAATGTTTTCATCATGGTGTGTTGATAGGTGGCACTTGTATTCTTGAGGCCAAATGACATCACATTATAGCAATAAGTACCCCATGCACAAGTAAATGTCATCTTATAATGGTCCTCTAGTGCAATTTTTATTTGGTTATATCCTAAGAATCCATCCATGAGTGACAACATTTGATGCCCTGTTGTCAAATATATGGTTATATCGATATTTGCTAATTGGAAATCATCTTTTGGACATGCTTTGTTCAAGTCCCTGAAGTTTGTGCATATTCAAATATGACCACATCTTTTTGTAACCGACACTAGATTTGATATTCACTCCACATATGGGGATGCGTCTTATGAACCTTGCATATAGAAGTTTCTTTAGTTAAGCTTTGACAAGTCAAGAAATGTGAGGATGCATCTTTGTTAACCTCTATTTTATTAGCTTTTCATTTGGAAAAAGTGGTAGGTGATGTAGTACAAGCATAAGACCAAGAAAATTTGATGTTTTTTTCTTTGAAGAAATCAATAAACTATTCTCTTTCCTCAAGTGAAAGGGATTTAGCCAGATAGATGTTCTTAGGATTCTTTTCATCCCCTAGATTCACTACCTTTGTCTCTTTTGCTAGCAATGTTGATTATTCTTCTTTTAAGGGGAGGCAATCCAAGTTTCCATCCTCTAGCACCTCAAATAGGTTTTCACTAGAAGATACATCATTTATATTTATTTTTTATGGTCAAACAATGCCTTTTGGTTTTCACTTAATGACTCTTGTTTTTTGTTTTTATTTTTACTTTTGCGAATGGAAAGAGGAGCCTCCTCCCCAAAGTATGTTGATCTATCTAAGTCAAAGAAAAACCCTGCCTTGTGATCTTCTGATGGTATTCCTTTCTGAAGCCCCATCAAGTCTATAATGGCTTCGTCTTTTCAAAAATGTCTATGTCAGGCCATCCTTGTTGGTCCTAGTCTATTAACTTAGGGTAGAGTAAACAAAGGTCAGCGTGGGAGGAAGGCTCAGTTTGGGCAAATGGAACTACAGTGAAAGTTCCAAAAGATTTGAAATGGGAAGTAGATGATCTATTTAAGGAATGAACATTGATATTATTATGAATATAGGTTTGATCTTCTAGGTTCAGCTGGTCAAACATGTTATTAAGGTTTACATTACTATTGGATCAAGGGGAATGCCCAGGAATAGGTGATTTAGAGTCATGGAGGGATAACTACTCATACTCATGAGAATTAGTCAGGCTAGAATGCTTGTTAGGTATTTCAATTTCCACATCGTCTAATATTGTCTAATTAAGGGTTATTTGGGAATTTTTGGTTTCCACTTCTAATGGCAATAACTACTGGAGTATATTGTTGATCATGTTTTTTTTCCTCCAGTTTGATCCAACAATCTCTTTTTGGTCTACTGAAATATCTCAAACAGTTGTACTGGTTCTTCCTTTACCATATCTTATTCCTCTTTTATTCCTTTGGGTTGGTGGTAAAGACAATTCGATCAATCCTTGTTGTCTTGCCCCCAAACTAATTTTACCATCATATCCATATTGTTTCAGCATATTATATCTAGATCCATATTGTGTTAAGGGTATTTGTACTGCTAGTGTCTCTTGAGGATCATGATACAACCTAGTGTTGATGTTTTTATCAAAGGGGTTTTCTTCAGCTATGTCTCCCCATTTGACAAATGTAGTTGGCAGACATTTGAATAACACTAGTTTTGGAGTTTCATTTATTTATGTTGGTCTAGGCCTTCCATGTGATCTAGGAGATTGATGCATGTTGGTGATTGTGAAGGCTTCTTCATAGTTTTATTCACCACACCATTTGTCTTGGATTCATATCTTAACCTCCTTTCTTGGTATGTCCTTAGGAATGGAATCAAAAGAGGAAGGAATATTGGCTTCCTAATTTGATGGTACCTGATTATCTGTACTACCTCTTATAGTTTTGAAATATTGGAAGGGGTTGGGATCTCCCTCAATGATGCTTTCTACTCCTTGGTAAGGAAATTTGATGCACTGATGATATGTTGAAGGCACAACTTGCATTTCATGTATCCATGTCCTTCTAAGAAACATGTTATATCCAAATTCAAGGTCTAGTATTTGAAATGGAGTGCTATTTATGACTGGCCCTATCTTGACTAGTAAAATGAGGATACCTTTTGATGACATTTCTTCCTCATCATATGCTCTAATATTGACCCTCATTGTGACATCAATGCTAGATTCTAAGTAGCCCAAGGTATTTATCACTTTAAGAGTACATATGTTTAATCTAGTCCCACCATCAATGAGGACTCTTTAGATCATACGTTTATGCACTTGGGTAAGAAAATGTAGAGGATCATTGTGTTGAGGCTTGTGTGGTGGCACATCATGGTCTATAAACATGGCATTTTTATTATCAACAATATAATTGACCATGGTTTGGAATTTCTCTGGAGTTATGTCCCATGGGACATCTGCATATTGAAGTTCTTGGTCCAAATCTTTCTTATGATGTGGGGATATGCACAACAGTTCAAACATGGATATTTGGGTAGGTGTGCACTTGAGGTAATCCACCAAACTCGGTTGTGGATTGGGAATTATTGTGGGATTAGTTGGGGTAGCTAAGGTAGAAGGCACTCCTTGTAGAAAAACTTTGGAACATCATTTTTAGACAGTGCATTCGGCATTGGTATCTCTAATAGTGATTGTAGCAATTTGGCTTCCCAAAGGATTAATGCAATTTATTGTGCTATCAGAGTTGGCATAGGTATAGTTGACATGCTTGGACTATCCACCAGATGTGGAGGATTTTCCTTTATTATGGTCATGAAATGTATCATTGAAGATAGTGTGATATGTAGTACCCTTAGAATAGGTATTTGTAACATCAATTATCCCTTGCTCAATTAGGTCTTATATAGTGTTTTTCAATTTATAGTAGTTGGATGTCTTATCGCCCTTGACCCGATGATACTCAAAAAAATCATTATGGTTCAACCACTTAGGTTTCACAGCACCATGCTCAAATTCCCTGATTTCTGGTAGTGTGATTGTATTGGTTTGAATCAACTTTTTTAGTGTTTATTCGATCAAATATCCTAGTGGTGTGTACTCATATTTACGAAAATGAAATCTTTTTTGGCATTGTGTATTGGGTTGGTTCTTGGATACAGCTACTTCTTAAGCAGTTGGTGTTTGAATCTAAGTATTTGTCTGTTGAGTGTGCATCATGGGTGTTTGATTCATTATGGGTTCTCCTTGTAATGAAGTCTTTAGTTGAGCATAATTGACTATTTTGACATCAATGACACCATCATTGGTGACATTTTAAGGATCTTAGAAACACTAATTCGATTGCACCCAAGAACAACTGCATGCAAAATACCTGTTATAGGAAAGATGCAAAAAAGGGAAAAAACTCAAGAAATCAGAAGCTCAGAGAAACTCGAAAGAGTAGAGAAAAAATGTATTCTAAATTAATGAACAATAATTACAAAATTCAACCTTAAAAGGTGAATGAACCCCTAAAAGGAAAAAAGCTAGGTTGCACATTAATAATTAATAAAAGAATTAATTATTAGTGCACCTAAGAGAAAGCTTAAGCACTAAAGAGTAATGACAACTTAACTAATTAAATCAACACGATTTAATCAATAAGTCTAAAGGTAAATTACTCTAACATCCCCCCTTAAGTGAATCTCAGGAGGTAAGCTAACCTAGCACGACTATGAGAGCAAGAAATGGGTCCTCACAACAAGGCCTGATTAGGTACCCAAGTACAAAAAAATCTCTGTAAAGAGGAGAAAAGGAGAAAACCTAGTGGGAAAAACCCCTCTCCAAAAAGAGATGAAGCCTAGTGAAGGACTAAAGAAGCCTCCAAACTAGAGAATATCCCAGAAAATAGGAATAGAGAAAGAACATGTAGAACACCTCTGAAGCATGAAGCTACAAACACTATCAAAAAATAACTGTTGGAGCCTCCACTGTAAATAGAACATGATCAAGTAGAGAAGACTATAAAAAAATATTTAAGACATGATCAATCGAACCATGGAAGAATTAGAACCAACAGGAGATACCCCCATAATGCTGAGCAGGGAGAGGTATGATAGGTCCACTGAAACAAACTGCCAAGAAACATTGCATGAGGAAGAACGTGCAAGCATAAATAAAGGATGGTGTCATGGAAGGAACACTCACTTGACACACATCATGAGGATAATGTCATGGAAGGGACACTCACTTGAAAAAGGTAGATGGAAAACAAAGAAGACATCAAACCCCCTCATGACACTTTATAATATAGTGGGAGTATAATAGAATCCCAAGCATACATCAGAAGACACTTTATCTCAACATGTTTGCAAAAAATGATACATAAATAGATGTATAAAATGTTCAAAAAAGGAAATGATCCCAAGACTTGAAACATCTAAGATATCTACCAGAAGTCATAAAGAAAAAATTGAATACATAGATACATGGAGCAGAATCTGGGTGTGAGACCCATAGAATAAGAAAGAGAATGGAAGCATCTTTCCGATGCCATGAGGAAGACAAAAAAGGAGTCTAGAGGAGCAAGATATATTGACCGGAGCACAAAATGGAACCCTAACTTTGACTGGAAAAAAATCCTACAAGATGGAAAATTAGATAACCAAACTAAAAAATTAGAACGACCTTCGAACTAGCTTTCCGTCGATATCTCGTTCGGCAAAAAATGCCTCTGTGTGCTCAAGTTATGAACAAAAACCCAGCAGTACGTCAAAAACCAAATGATCCAGAAGAACCTTAGATAAAAATGGTGAAGCCCAGCTAAACTAGTGAAAAACCTCCAAAAAGGGACTGCCTCCAGATTTCCCACCAAATTGGCAGAAAAAAAATAATTATTTTTGAATGAAAAAAAAATAATAAAAACAACAATTGTTTTTTTGAAAAAAAACAATTAAAAAAATATTATGTTTTTTTTTTAAAAACACATGTATTTTTTTAAGGGAAAAAACATAATAAAAATTGAAATATATTTTTTTTTGAAAAAAAAAATTAAAAAAATAATAATATTTTTATTATTTAAAAAAAATATTTTAAAAAAAACAAGGGGGCATGCGGCACCCTAGGGGCTAACGCAGCCACCTTGGGGGCAACGCGACTCCCTTGGGGCCTGCGTAGCCTCCTTGGGGGCAACGCGACTCCTTGGGGACAACGCGGCTCCTTGGGGCCTGCGGCCACCCCTGGGGGCTTGCGCAGCCCTCAAGATTTTTTTTTTTATGCTCTTTTTTTTAACATTTTAGAGAAAAAAACCCAAAAAAATATCGCATTTCTCATTCACTCGTAAATCATGCCCAGAACGGGGTCATACAGACAAAAAAACATTTGCCTCATAATGCAACTTCAACCAAAATGGTAATGCCTTATATGGAAATAGGGGTTTTTGAGCCTTTTGAGTGTGGTGGTGAGGCCCGTTTGGGCCCAAAATGCTCCAAAAAAATTTCACCCATCGATTGAAGACAAAACCCCCGAAAAAGATAAGATTTTCTCCTTTGAAACATGCTTCAAATAACTCTAGAATAGGCAGCAACATAGCGGATCTGATACCATGAATGATCTAAGAAATACTGATTCGATTGCACCTAAGAACAACTACATGCAAAATACCTATTACAGGAAATAAACAAAAGAAGGAAAACACTCAATAACTTAGAAGCTTAGAGAAACTCAAAAGAGTAGAGCAAAAATGTATTCTGAATTAATGAACAATAATTACAAAGTTCAACCTTAAAAGGTGAATGAAACCCTAAAAGGAAAAAATCTAGGTTGCAAATTAATTATTAATGCACCAAAGAGAAAGCTTAAGCACTGAAGAGTAATGACAACTTAGCTAATTAAATCAACATGATTTAATGAATAAGTCTAAAGGGAAATTACTCTAACAACATTCTTATTTTTGTTCCACAATTTGGCTTTATCCGTTGCATTTTTTGTGGTGTTTGTTTGGTAAGGATCCGCAAGAATTCCTCATTTGATCAAGTTTTTCTCACATTGAACTCCTCATTCTATCAGTTGTTTGAAATTTGGAGTGAGTTGGAGCTCTGTTGTAAATGACATGTCTGGGATCAAATTGTTGATGAACATTGATGAACTACAACTGATTGTATATTTGAAGTCATTTTTTTGATAGTCATCCGAGTTACAGATATGATGATATACATTATCATTCAATTTATTTTCATTAATGTCAACTTATTTGAGTATCATTATGGTAAAAAAACATCTATTATGGATTGGAGATCTGGAACAAATAAATTTTATGTGGTTGGTAAATGAAGAGTTTTGTATACACTGAGAGACTATGAACACCGAGTAAACATATTGTATACCGAGCAAAGTGATAATCGAGCTAGGGATCATTGAAACAACACAGTATTGACTGAGCAGTTAAATCAAACTGAGACTAACTAGAATGATGAGCTAGCAATTGATGATTCTGAGGTAAATGATAAGATTTTTTATATTGATCAAACGGTTATGAAAATTCAAGAAAGATCGGTCGACGAAGATTGAAATGTATTTTTAACACAACTGTCGAGAAAAGTTTAAGTGGAAAAACCAATGAAGGAGATTAAGTGGAAAAATATAAAGGATGGAAATTAAATGAGTTATGATGTCTATATAAGAGACAAGAGATTCATTTTGAATCACACCTAATGCACACATGCGCAAATTTTATGCATGACTGATCAAACTAGTTATAGACAGAACCGAGCATTTTTGGGAGACATTACCAAGCATAATAGAGTATGAAGAATCAGATGAACTGAAGTGAAAACATTGATCAGAGGTATTATGTACTTAGCATAGATCTAAAAATCTGCAAACAGTGTTGTATTTGAATCAGATCATTACTGTATCAGTTTAACCATTGTTACAGATAAATCTCTTAACCAATTAGGACATGAAAGTCTTTATTATGAAATTCTAATGAATGTTGAGTGTTTTCTTGTAGACCCCATAGTCAATGATTGGTCAAGAGAGAACTGTCAGTTTTAAATGCTCTAACCAGGTCACATTTAACAGTGTGCATTGTAACCTTTAATAGGTTTGGCTCTTAACTGAGCTCACTTCAGAAGAGTGAAATATTTTGGGTTACCGATCCCAGGTGGTTTTTCCCTTAGCAGGGTTTCTACATTAAAAATCTATGTTTCAATGTGTATGATTGTTGTGGATTGTTATTTTTCTTTACACATTACTTTATATACATTGATCGGTAGTCACAGTATTAATTTACTGACACTCAGTAGACAACATAGGACTAAAGTTTCAAGATACAGTATACATTTCAATGAGTTGATTTATATATTTGAAATTGTTGTTATATACATATGGAAGAATTTGGGACTATGGGATAATTGGGAGACAACTGATTCACCCCCCCTTTATTTATTCTAACAATTGGTATTAGAGCATACAGTGCTTAGTGTGTGTGTTATTTTTTGGTTCCTGCAGCTGCAACACAACACTTCAATAAGTCATTATATTAGTGAAAAATAAGGATTAGCAAGCATATCAATCCCTAAAATTGACCTATTGCTTCCTATCTAGGAGTGTGAAAAATGCAATAATTGCCCTCATATTATGCATTTATTAGTGACATATACAACCTAGAATGAAAGATTTAAATGAAACTTAATCTACATGCTCAAGAAATATGCATTCTAAGCTCTAAAAATGAAGATTATAATAATGCATAATAATAAAGATAATAATGCAACATAGATCTCTAACAATATGAACAACATAACAATGCTTTCAACAATCCACAATCAGAGGCCCATTGAGCTTAAAACTCATTCTATTTATAGAAGAATTTAGGAGTGAGAGGAGAGATAAGGCTATTAAATGCATGTGTAAGAGCCTTAATGAGGGATAGCATTTATGAGGCATGGTGAGGGTATAAGCATTAATGATGCATTTATGAGAGTATTAATGAAGCATGGTGAGGGGTGTAAGTCAAAGCTTGAGAAAGTGGGCTTTGAGGAAGGGGAGCTTGAGGAAGTGGACTTTTTGGAATGAGTTGAATTCCTAATCAAAATATTAGGAATGTGACATCATTAGGAAGTGGGTTAAGATGGGATTAAGATTAGAATTAGGCTTAGCATGGGTGAAGAGGTTGGGATTAGTTAGAACCCAGGGTTAAGGTGGTTGAGAGAGGTTAGATTAGGGGTTAAAGGGAATATTAATAAAATGAATTATATAAATAATATATTCATTCAATAATAGGGGAAATTAATTATTTAACCTTTTGGTTGCTTTTGATAATTAATTAGGACTATAGCCAATTAATTAGATTAATTAGGATAGGGGATTGGCTTTCCTTTTGCAAGTGATGAGGTGTAATTAGGATTTTATTTAATTTATTTTAATTAATTAACTTAGCCGTGTTTTTTATTTGTTTTGATAGAATTGAATTGATTTTATTGGATTGGCTAAGGCAATTAATGTAATTTAGTGATTAAATCACTTAGGAGATTAAATTTGATTTGAATGAATTATGCCAGTAAATTGAAGAATTTGTCTTGACATAATTGGGGGTATGATCATACTTAGGGAAAATAGGGTCTATGGTCAGAGAAGACCTAATTAGGGTGGTTACATTTGCCCCACTTTGAATAGATGTGCGAGCAATGCATTGATTCAAAGAAAGTTTTTGATGTTGACTTCAGAAAGTTTGAGAATTTCACTCATGATCGAACGAAATGCCTGATGAGATCAGTCTCATACTTGATTGAACTAAACTAATAGAATTGACTTTGAACTTGATCGAACAAAGGTCAATAAGAAAATATTTTAAAGATACCAATTCTGAACTTGGTTGTTGTCCAAAATTTATAATACCAACTTTGAACTTGATCGAACGAAGGTCAATACAAAGCTGCCAGGAGCTTTAATAAGAATCTAAGAAAAAGTAGACATAGGATATCCAGCTTGTGAGAACCAAAGTCATCAATCCAACAGTCCCAAATCAGTCAAGGAACTGTCATGCCTTTAGTTTTTTGATGACAAAGTCATTTTAATGTTGTTTCGAGCAAGAATTTGATTAATTAGTGTGATCATCCCCCTCGGGAATGAAATCGAAGGAAAAAAAGTAAAATCCCTCTGTTGAAATGATGTATCACTTGTGTTAGGTTTGGTTCAAAAAAATTTCAAAAGCAATGAATCCATGGCTTGTATCTGAAATAGGGTCTTGTATAATTTTTGAAACCCTTGTTGTCATGTTTCCAAGTGTGAATTTTGGTCCTAAAATCCTAAGCGTCAAAATGGTTTATAATTTCATGTTACCTTTTTTCCACTTAAAGTCATGTCTTGCATAGGTTCCTTTTAAAATGTTTGGTTAATTAAGTTGTGAGTAACCTAACGCTTTGGTCACGTATTATTCCTAAGTCTAAGTCCGTAAATGTTTTAATTAAATTCATTATCTGTCGAGCTAATATATTTTGATCTAATGGCCCGCTTAATCGCTTATTCCTGAAGTGATCAACATCTATCAATTAAGCCATTAATCCATCATGATGCATGTCTTTGGTGGGTTCGATGGTCAGAAAGGGTTTCAATTAAATAGTGGGCAGTTCTTGTTTCATCAGACGGTAAACTTAACCGCTTAATCCCAACATGATCAACATCTATCATATAAGTGATAAAGTCTGAGCAACCCGTGTTTTTGGAGTGATGTGGGCCCTGTTGTAGGAAGTATGATGGAGATTAAATCATAGATAGATCTAATGGTGGACTTAATTTCTTATGGCTAAGATGTGCAAGATCTATCAATTAAGCCATTAAGTGGTGTTGACATGTGGCAGTTGGTGGACCTGGGTATTATGAACAACTATTGATTAAAGTGCTGATAGTTTTATTTTGATCCAATGGATGACTTAATGGCTTATCCCAAAGATGCACAAGATCTATCAATTAAGCCATTACACCGTGATGTCACATGTCCAGATAATGATGTGTATTCCACTAACAGTAAAGGTGAACATAGATTAAAAGTTGGAAAGTTTGAAGATGATCTAACGGCTGACTTAATCACTTAAAGGTGAAGTGCATGAGATCTATCACTTAAGTGATTAAGCCATGATGCTACATGTCCTAGTGGGTTTGGCTAAGGTCCTAAAGGAAGAACTAAATGTAGAGCATGTACAGAAATATCTGACTGTCAACCTAATCTCTTAAAGGCTAAGTGATCGACATCTATCATATAAGCGATTAAGTCATGGTGATGCATGGTAGAAGGATTGGGCCCTGTCTAGCACAAAAATGAGTTAAAGAAGGTGCAAGTTTGAAGAGATTGGACAACTCACTTAATGGCTTAAAGGAAAGGTGTGTGGGATCTAGTGTCTAAGTCATTAAGAGGTGTTGACGCATGTCCAAGTTGATGACATTGCAACCAAAATCAGTAAACTCAAAGTGAAAT
Organism: Thuja plicata; assembly: GCA_018584345.1. NCBI lineage: Eukaryota > Viridiplantae > Streptophyta > Pinopsida > Cupressales > Cupressaceae > Thuja > Thuja plicata. Next base: position 1,451,762 of record MU228456.1, on the reverse strand, counting down.
AACTTGTGGCCAGGTTGAGATGAATCTGACAGTTGACTTGATCACTTATGGAGAAAGTGAATGAGATCTAGCATTTAAGTGATCAAGTTGTGCTAACACGTGTCCCAGATGGATAGTTGTTTCTGTTAAGAGATGAGATTCGTCAGATGAAGGAGATGTTGTTGAAGATCTATGATCTAGATTCAAATTTCTTAAAATGATTGTTAGTGAGCCGTTAAGCTATGAGTTTCGAACCAGGAGAATTGATTTTAAAATGTGTGGCCACTTCAATTCAATTGATTGCAAAAGACTGATTTGATTAAGGCCATATAATTCATCGCTTAAACTTGAAGCTGCCATAATTCATCAAAATCATTCAAGCGAAGATCAAAATTGTAGTGATATTGAGATCCTTTTGACAAAATTGCAAAATGGGTAAGTCTTCTGTGATATAGTAGAAATTCATTCTTTCAGTAAGATTTGAAATTTGAAAAGGTCTTAGAATTGTTATTTTAATCTGAATATCATTCTCGTAAGAAGCACTAGATTCATAAAATGGCCCCTAGGATTGAATTCTCTGGCAAGGTGGAATATAAAGATAGAAATGTAAGAGATGACCTTCTACTATAGTTGAGTGGGTCCATAGGTGATGCTACCTAGATTAAGAGAATAGTTCTAGAACATCCCCATTTTAGAGTTGGGTAGGGTTTGTATGATATAGGTAGATGGGCCAAAGATGTTAGGACTAGAAAACATGGTTTAAATTTATTTAAGACTGCTTATAGATAGAGGAATTCTCCCTCCCAAGATTGCCACATATGGGATCTAGATGTGGGTAAATTGATAGTGCCTGGAGTATTTATGGATACAGACTTATTTACTTTGATAGCCAATACATATGACAGAGTATCTAGGGGTTTTAAGAGATACAGAGGGGAATGTGCTGTTGACTATCACAACCAATGAAATTAGAAAGGTATTCAGTTTAAGTGACCTCTCAATTCAAATGGATGACATTGATTTTAACTATTTCAAACAAGTGTACCAGACTCAGAAGGAGTACTATAAAAATGAGGCTTTGAAAGGATATTTTAATAAAATAGGGGATTTGATTGTTGTGGGCCCAAATACACCAGAGCCTTTTAAGCTAGACTATTTCAATAGAAAGGCTATGAAAATGTATAGTGCCTTGTGCCATGTGCTAGGAGAAGATGAGGAAATGACAATGCATGTCTACCTCATGCTTATGGTTGTTCAGATTTTGTATCCCCACCTATCAGTAGTTTTTTATTATGCTTCCTACATTGCTGAATTAATGCATGAGGGTCTCATAGGCATCAAGGATAAGAATATACTCAAGCCAATGGGATGGTACTATTTAATGATGCATATGATTTTTTTTAATAGTTTTGATTTTTTTGAAGAAGAAATTGACCTCACTAAGTTTAAGGATGATGAGGATTTTCCTGTTCAACTATGGAGTGCTTATTTGTCTTGGGACAGAAAAGAAGCCAGCTACATAAATTTTGATAGATCTTTTTCTTCTAGGCTTAAATCACTATTATGGAAGGAAAACCCTAGAATCCATATAGATATGATGAGACTATTAAGGCCTTTGGAGTATGCCCAAGAATTAAAAATTGTTCACATTGGGGTGATATCATTTTGTACCCTGTCTCCACAGTTATCAAACTTTATGGTTTTAGGGGAACCGCAAATGTTCTGCCTTACAGAGTGTCACTAAAGATTGGTATAGTAGACATTCTGAGGATACTAGGTGGATTAAAAGAAGAAGCTATGATAGGAAAGATGAAGGGAAGTATCTTCCCTACCCTCACCAGAGCCCATCACTTCATCATTACAAGGGGGGGATGAACACAATTTGATAAGTATTTTGAGCCATACCATTTAGCAACATCTATGCCAAGGTGTGTAGATAATGAAGGTTTCATTGTTGACATGTTCAGGAAGAGAACCAAGTGCTTGTCACTAGATCTCCATTTCAATTTCCCAGAGGACATCATAAGGAATGTGTTTGATCTGAGTAAATAAGAGATCAGGAAAGAAAAATGGTTGGTGTATTAAAAATCTTTGGATTTTATTCACAATTTTGACAGATCTTATGATCCCTTGAAGCTATTTTTTCCTTGGGATAAGAAGATTGAGTCTTTGATGACAATGTTTGAAGATATAATGCAAAATCTCAACTAGAAGAAGAAAAAAGTGATGGAGACAAAGCTAGAAAAGGCTAAGGCTATTCTGAGAAAAATTACACAGGGAAGGGTAATCCCACCTGGAAATTATGTGGTCTACAAATGGAGAGGGTACAATACAATCGTGCCTAAGATTGACAAGACTTCTAACCAAAAGGGGAAGAGGATAGAAGATACTAGTGCTCAAACACTGCCATCTCCAAAGAGGCATAAGATGGAAGGAAAAGAACAATAAAGTGATGTATACTCTCCTTCTCAGTCCCCTCTGGAGATGGATGATCAAGCTATTGCAGAGAAATTGGTCAAGATGGGAATTATAGGGCATGTTTTTGTCACATCCTAGGAGCTACAAGAAGGAGTGCTAGAGGCACCCATGCATGCAACTCTGGATCTTACTGTAGCAGAGTTTGCAAGAAAAGAGCTAGAACCTGTAACCAAATAGGCCAGTGAAGAATTCTTATCTGACGATAATTTTGTTAAGGCTAGAGCCTTCATTCTATTCTTGTGAAGAGCCCATATTGATGAATTCAAGGAGAAATGTCATAAATTGAAAGAATATCAACCTAACCAGAGCAAAGAAGACATTGAAAAGGAAGTCAAACAAGAATTGATGACCAAGTTTGACAAGATAATACCTAAAGAGGGTAGGGAGTTAGTGAAGAAAAAGGGATTCCTCATCTTACCCCAGCGGGATTTGGCTGATGCCATTGTGTTTGATGCTATGAGAAAAGAGGCCAAACCATTGCACACCAGTGGTACATCAATTGGTGTGCAGTTCAGTGAAGATCATACAGCACTAGCAATATGGTCCTTAAAGAGGAAGGATAAAAGGAGGACTAATGAGGATGATTAGGCTGAGAGTATAGGTAGCCTCATAGTAAAAATATTTTCACATACTTCAGGGGTGGAAGCAGCTAACCTTACTTTGCAAACTATAAAATTAAGCTTGAAGGTATCTTAGAGGCAAGAAGATGCTTTTAAAAGCCTGGCACAAAAATATGAAGGGTTCTTGAAGGCTTATAATGATGAAAGGATTATAGGATTGCATTCTTAGAGGGAAGACAAATAGTGCAAGTTATTCCTCAGAGGAGGATTACACAAGACCCCCACCAGCCATCCTAATCAAGTCCCATTATCACTTATCCTCCTTCCCCTGCACCATCTAATTTTACCACACTAGAGGAGGTTGAGGAGGAAAAGGCCAAACTAATAGCTGAAAGAACAGAGCTAGAAAGGAAAAAGAAAGAATGGGTTGAACAATCTGCAGCCTTTAGAGAAGAAGAGACATGGGTGAAGCAAAAGTATGTAGATAAGATACACAACACCCTTATGCATTTTACACATGAATTGGTGCCTACGGCCATCTATGCACAAGGAAAGAAAATTGTTAGCATGATGAATGAGTACAATGCAGAAATGGACAATTTAGACCAATTGGTGAATAAATGGAAAGGGAAGGGAGGAGAGTTGAAATTTTTCCACACCACTTGTAAGAAGGAGACAAATGTTGATATTGTTTTGACTGGCACCCATAAAAGTGTAAAATGGCTCATGGACATGGACATAAGAAGGAACATTGTCATAAGAAAATTAATGGCCATGAAAATAGAATATTCAAAGGACCGATATGAAATGTTCCCAAATATTTTAAAGAAGAATGGAGATATTAAAGATGAAACATTATGGTATCGATAAATGAATGAGGCACTAGAAGTAAGAATAAACAGTATAATTACCCTAGAAAGCACATTGTTGTTTGTTCAAATAGTTGAAATAGTAGGTAAAGCCATAGCATTTTTTGGATTTTGGTCAAATGAGATTGAGAAGGCATATACCTTCTAGAAGGAGATTAAGAACAAAATTGATGAGGTCCTTAACTTCAAATGGCCAAGTGTTGAGGTGTACACTTCTTGGAAAGACAAGTACACAATAGTTGATCTAGGTGAAGGTGACGACATGGAGGTGGATGATGAAGCCCAATAGATTGGTTGATATAGTTAAAAGTGAAGATCCTACATCACCAACATCAAGGATAACAGACTCCAGATGGCTCACACAAAACAAATTTGAAGTAATTGCAAGTGCAAAGTGTCAAAAGACAAAATTTGTCAAATATCTATTGTAACAAGAGTGGTTATCACTCCATTAGCTATTTTGTCTTTTTAGTGAGTCATTAATTTTTTCCTTATTCCAATTGATCTGAAGCTTGTTGCAATCCTAATCTATAAAAGGATTCCCAAGATCATTGGAAAGGGCTGGAAAATTTGTATTGTAAACCATTTTGTAAAGTTTTCAGTCAAGAGGGGAAAGATAATATAATTTCTAATAGATAGTGTAAGAAGTCAAAAATAAAGTTGAGAGATCTTTTGCATGTTATTGAAGAGGTTATCTCTAAGTACTTTTTGTATACTAAAATAAGATTTTCTGATTTTAATACAAAGATCTAGATTCCAATCTCTCCTTTGTTATGTTTCATATGAGTTATGAATTTTTTGATTCATTAGCATAGTCTTCTCTGTGTTTATGTACTTATTTGAAAGTTCTGATCTAGGATCAGATTAAATTAGGCTTTGATTTATGCATAGATTCATCTGACACATTGCAAGGATTTTATTATTAGTAGGGGTTTTGGGATGGTTGTATTATGATTTGAAGTATTTGGTGAAACCTTAATTTTAGTATATTTTATTTGAGTCATAATATAGCCCAATGGATAAAGCACTAATTTGAAGTTGATAAGTTTTGTTTTATTGCATAACTAGTTGCATATTGGTTGTGTTTTCCTAGAAGCAAACATTTAAAATCCATTAAGTCTTCATTTGTATAAGTTTGTTATAATTTCTATCTCATGCTCCATTCCAAGGTTGATGTTCAATAGATAATTAGCCAATTATCTAGTATCTCTAGGTCATGTTGAGTCATTGTGAGATGACTGCTTGATAGTACCAGATTAGATATATTAATAGGTATAACAGGGTATCCCCCCCTTGGTGTAGCAGGACCTAAAGAGTAGAAGTATTAAGAGAATGCTTGTTAGTTAGTCCTTTTCTTGCATGAACAAATATCTGGAGGTGGCTCCTCTATAAAAAATAGTCATAAAGGGAAGAGGTTGTTGTTGTTTCTATTGCAAAATAAAAAGAAACCAACAAAATGGTGACTCTACTGGGGACTTGAGTGTTTCATTTGTAATAAGTGAATATATTTTCTCAAGTTGAGCTGGACTCCTGGCCTACTTGTCACTACCAATTGGTTGACCATTGTACTACAAATTTGTATCTTTGCATGTCCCAGTGACTTGTATTACTCTTGATAATATATCAATATAAGTGCTTAGAATGTATTGATATTTGTGACCCATGAAAACTTTCCATAATAGAAATTTGTTGCACCCTTTGTTGGGTGGAAAATTGAAGAAATATTGGCATCAGTGCTATGTTATTATTATTTGATACACCATTGTCTAACTATGAGTTACAAAAATACCAGATCCATGATGAATAGTCATCCTAAGAATGAATTGGAAAGTGAGATTCCATCCACTTCCAGAGCTGGGAAATCAGTGAACAAGAATGTTTCTAGAGTTACTCCCCAAGCCTAGAGGTAGAGAAGGAACATAAGAATGGATACTCCCATTCATCCTAATCATGAGGAAGAAAATATAGAAATTGAACAAGAAGCACAATGAGGATTAGAAATCTATGGGGAGTATTACTCTCAGAGTGAAAGGGTTGATGATGTCCCTAGATATACAAGAAAGATGGTTCGTGGTAAGTCTCAAGGACATGAGATAAGGTCTAGATCTAAGAGTAGAGGTGAAGAGAATAGGAATGCTCCAAGTGATCTGAGCTCTTCCTCATCTGAAATACCACATGCCCATCACCACAGAAGGAAGAGAACCATCATGGAAGAAAACTCAGAATCTGATGTAACTCTTGTGGATTCTGAAGAGATTTTTGAAGAGGTGGGTGAGTTGGAAAGAAATATCTGAGAGAAAATTTCCTTGAGATAAAAAAGAGAAAGAGAAAAGGAAGAAAGAATCAGACATGCTTAGATTCAATCTAACTATTTGAAAAGGCAACTCAGAGATTTGGAGGCAATGAATGTTGCTATTATACCTGAGAAACTAGAATATGAACCTGTTGTTCAACAATTGTATCACATACCAAAGCCCAAAGAAAAAGATAAGAAAAACTATCAACTATTGAAATAAAAGAGCTAATGAACAAATGGAGTATAGTGGATTGCCTGGTTAAGATGGATACTAAATTAGAGAGAGATAAAAGAGAGAGGGAAATAATAGCCAAGGAATTAGAGAAGACTGAGTTGGAAGCTTCTTCTCTTGAAATGAAAAGGAAAATTGAATTCCTTAAGCAAACCTCTGGTCCTCATCCTGCTGGTCCTAGTCCTAAAATGTCTCTAAACTTGGAAAAGAGTATACCACCACCTGTTGATTCTGGAAGTGCTACCACTTCAAATGCTCAAGGTAACAATTTAACTCAAAAAACTCTTGTCTATACTAAAAGGTATAGGAAATTTATTTTCCTTGGCATCCCTAGTTATCCCAATGAGATTCCTAAGAAGATTAGGGATAAGCTTCCTAAATATGTAGGGAATAATGTAATAACATGTGAAGAACATCTAAAGCATTTTATGAATATGGTTGATGACTATGAAATTGCACATGATGATGTTATCATGAAATTATTTGTGCGATCACTAACTGAGGATGCAAGGGACTAGTTTAGAGGATTGCCCCATGAGTGCATTGGGTCCATGGATGAGATGAAGGAATGTTTTAGGGACCACTATGGGGACAAAACTAATGAAGGGTTCATGCTGAATGAGTTCAAAAACATAAAGAAGAACCCTAATGAAGAAGTGGTGGAATTCAATATCAGATTCCAAAGGGCAATGCACAAGTTGCTAAAAGTAATGAGATTAGATGACAAGGTATGTCTGGCTACCTATCTTAATGCCTTTGACGCAAAAATGGGTTATTTTTTAAGAGATAAGAACCCTAGGAATATTTGGTAAGCATACAAGGTAGAATTAAACATTGAGACAAATAGAAGAGTTTCTAGGAAAGTGGGTAGGAGAGAGGATTGGAAACCCACTAGGTATAATAAGAAAGAATCAGATAAACCCCCGAGTTCAAAACCTAAGGAGGTTGATAGCCTTAAATTGATTATGAATGCTTTGAAAAAACTAAAGCCTAGAGAGAGTAGTCATAATAGAGTTCCAAATAATGATAAGCCTTCCTATGGAAATTACAACAGACAGCCTAGGATGTAGAACTATCCTTATACTACTCAGTGGAAAGATGGGAAACCTATTATCCCACCAAAGAAGGATAAATTTGATGAAAAAACTCCTGACCCCCTACACAAGAATTCTTTAAATATGTGTAGTGAAAACCCTTGGTCTGTACCTTGTCAGTCTCCACACAACCCTGAATATTGTGTTATTGTTGCCAGAATTTCTGCCACTGTGGAAAATGAAGAAGAAGAGGAAACATATGATGATAGTGGTTGTGCTATGAATTCCTCAATGTTTAATGAAGAAACATATTATTAGCCTGATGATTCTGATATACAGGATTGGGAAATTAATAATATGAGATGTAATGATGAAGGATGTGATGAGACCCCTATTTTGAGAAGGCCATCTGATGAAGAGATAGATGAGATCATAGGTAATATGGTTGCACAAGCAAGGGGTAATTATGTTTTAAGAAACAGAGTAGTTGGAAATGTAGATGGAAAACCTATTGGTATCTTTATCAAGGATACCCCAAATAGTACCAAGAGGCCACAAGAAAAGGAGAAATATGTTGAAGGTACTAATTAGGTTTTAATTAAGAAGGGAAACAAACCTACTGGCCTAAATATGTATAAAGAAAAGATGAAGACACCAAAGAGTTTTGTACCTCATCCCACAAAGGAGGACAAACCACATAGGGGAAGTGAAGCTAAATTGGCTACTCAAGCAGAAGATGTGGATTGCACAAATCAAAAATCAGACATTTCTGATATGACATACACCCTTGTTGATATGGGACAACTTTTGTCTCAGATAAATGTTAAAGTGCCTCTATTAGAAATGATGAGGATAGGAGAGCATAATGAAAAGAATTTGACATGGGTGAAGAGTGTTATCTCTACAAAAACTATGGGACCAGAACAAAACAAGAAAGTGTCAGACACTAAGGATAAATAATCAAAGGAATCTAATGAACTTGTATCAAAGATTCCTCAAATTTATTTAGATACCAATATTGTTAGCACTACTACAGAAATTGTCCATCCCTTTTTCCTAACATTGTTAATAAATGGAAAAATGTTGAAGAACTGCATGATTGACTCTGGGGTATCCAACACTATTATTCCTATAGAAGTAATGAGATCTATGGGACTAAAAGTAGACACTCCAATACATGGGAGATGCCAAGCTATGAATTCTAGAGAAGTTCCTGTCATAGGAACTATTAAGGCTTTTCCTTATAAATTGGTAGCTTTCCCAGATAAAGTGCTAACTATGAGTGTATTGGTTGTAGACATTCCCCCCAATATGGAATGTTATTATCAATAAAATGGAGTGCATCTATGGGGGGAAGCATTCAATGTGATTTATCATTTGCCACTTTCAACATAAATGGTGAAAACATCAAAGTATCAAGGGAAACTAGAACTCCTCATATGATTGAGGAACAAGATGATAATAACATGAAGTGTTTCTTGGATACTCAAATGGGGTCATTTCAAGTGAAGGAAAGTCAAGTTGTAAAAGGATCACAACCTGCATTATTGTCAAAAGATGTAAGTAACTTATCTAAACAAACTAACTTATGGATAATGTATTTTGATGGTGTCAGTTCTAAGGAGGGGGATGGTGCTAGAGTTTTGTTGATATCTCCCTCTGGAAAAACCTTCAAATTTTCATTTTCTCTACTATTTAATTGTACAAATAATGTGGCATAATATGAGGCTCTTTTGATAGGTTTGAGACTAGCTGCAAGACATGGAATCAAATTTATTAGAGTTATTGGAGACTCTGAGCTAGTGGTACCTCAGATCAAATCTAAATATGCATCAAAGAACCATAGATTGAAGCAGTACTGAAATGCGGTATGGGATGAGATAGAAAGTTTTGATGCATTCAATATTTACTAGATGGATAGGATCTAAAATAGAATGGAAGATGTGTTAGCTAACATTTCTTTAAGGCCAGAAGACATTACCTTTGCTAGAATTTTTGAGATAGAAGTTCAAACTAGGCCTTCAATACCTGACAATGTAAATAACTAGCAAGTGTTTGATGATGATGTAGATATTCTTAGGTTCTTGTATTGTGAGGAAGGTCTTGAGAACAAAGAGATAGATTTCAAAAAGTATGTGAAAAACATTGATGGAAAGGATACTGTCTTGGGAAAGGAAATATTGCATCTGAAGTCAAATAAAGTCCCAAAAGGACTAGTTGTTTTGGAGAGGGCCTTTGATAGTAAGGACAGACCATAGTCTATTACATGTGTAAATAGTTTTGAAGATTTGGAGGAAGTTAATGTGGGAATAGAAGAAGTTCCTAAGAACTTATTTATTGGTAAGAAAATGTCACCTAAGGTGAAGAAGGATCTGGATGATCTTTTAAGGAAATACAAAAAATTATTTGCTTGGACATATGAATACCTAAAGGCATATAATGACAAACTGTTTCAACATGAAATTCCATTGAAAGAAGATGTCAAGCCCTTTAGGAAAAAGAAAAGACCCATAAATCCCACCCTTAGGCCTAAGATGGAATAGGAATTGAAAAAGATGAAAGATGTTGGGATAATCAAGCCCATTAGGATTTCTTCCTGGGTTTTTAATCTGGTCCCTGTTAGAAAGAAGAATGGGGAGATCAGGTTGTGTGTGGATTTCAGAAATTTGAACATATCTTCCTTGAAAGAAAATTATGCTCTCTCCAACATGGAGAATATGCTGCAGAGAGTCATTGAATGTGAACTTATGTCCATGATGGATGGATTCTCTGGGTATAACCAGATTATGGTCAAAGAATCAGAGCATTTTAAAACTGCTTTCACCATGCCATGGGGAACATATGTGTATGTGAGGATGCCTTTTGGTTTGATGAATGCTAGGGATAATTTTCAGAGGGCTATGGATGTTGCATTTTTAGACTTCCTACAAAAATTTATTGAGGTCTATCAGGATGATCTCATAGCCTATTCAAACAAGGGAGAGCAACATTGTGAGCATTCAGAAAATATTTTTGATAGAGCCTTAGAATTTGGGATTTCTCTCAATCCCAAGAAGTGCATATTTAGGGTGACAGAAGGTAAGTTATTGGGTCACATTGTTTCAAAAGAAAGGGTTAGAATTGACCTAGATAGGGTAGCTACTATTGACAGAGTTCCCATCCCAATAAATGTCAATGGAATTCAGTCATTCTTTGGACTTGTAAATTTTCTCAGAAGATTTGTCACTAACTTTGCTAAGAAAAGTAAACCAATTTCAAAGATGTTAAAGAAGGATACTAAAATGGAATGGGATGGGGAGGCCACCAAGTCTTTTCAAGAGATTAAGAAAGCTATTAAGGATGCCCCTATCTTGAGAACTCCTGATTATTCAAATCCTATGAATATTTTTTCATTTGCATCTTGTCACACTATTGCTGTTGTGTTGTTACAAAAAAATGAAGAAGGGTTTGAGCAGCCTATTGCCCTTTTTAGCAATTATAGGTTGCAGAGCTCAAGTATGATATAACTGAAAATTAGGCCTATGCATTAGTGAAAGCTATGAAATCTTTTATATGTTATCTAGTAGGTTCTATTGTAGTGGCTTATGTTCCTTCAGCAGCAGTTAAGGACATCTTTACTCAACAAGAGGTGTCAGGAAAGAGATTCAGATGGATAAATAGGATTCCAGAGTTCAATATAGAAATCTAAATCACTAAATTGGTTAGACGGATGGGTTTATCCAAACTAATGGCTAGTGTAAACTTGGATGCTAATCACATTAATGCCCTGGAAGAAGAATAAGGACCTTTCATTTGTAACCTTGACCATTGTGACTGGTACACTAACATTATTTATTATTTGCAAAGAATTAATTGTCCATAGGGAATGGATGAGAATAAGAAAAGAACATTAAAATTGCAAGAAATCTATTTTACCCTAATCAGAGATGAGTTGTGGTGGAGAGCCCTAAAGGAATTTTATTGAAGTGTGTTGATAAAGAACAAGAAAATAGGATCCTGCAAGAGATGCATAATGGAGTGTGTGGTGGCCATTACATGGCCAAGACTGTTGTACATAAGATTTTGAGAGAAGGGTTATGGTGACCAACTATTATTAAAGATGCTTATCAACTGGTCCAAAGATGTGATGCTTTCCAACGTTTCTCTGGTAAGCTAAAATTCTTAGGTAATGTACCCCTCACACTAGTGGAAGTTCAAGCCCCTTTTCAGCAATGGGGTATTAACTTTAGGAGAAATAGATACAAATTCTAGTAGAGGACATTCATGGATCATTGTAGCTACAAACTAATTTACTAAGTGGGTGAAAGAAATCCCCACTAAGAGAGCTACAAGTAAAGTGGTGATTGATTTTTTATTGAAGAACATAATTACTAGGTTTGGGTGCTCAAAGAAGATAATCTCAGATAATGCCATGTGTTTTAAATCTTAGGAATATGTCAATTTTTGTGCTAAATATGGTATTCAGACCTCTTACTCTATTCCTTACCACCCATAATGGATTGGCCAAGCTAATTCCACCAATAAGAGTCTCCTCAAGATTATTAAAAGAGTTATGGATACAAACAAGAAAGCTTGGGATTCAAAGTTAACATTGCTTGTATCGACAGATAAGGTGACATCAAAAAAGGCTATAGGATGTGCACCTTTTGATCTAGTCTATGGGATCCAGGAAAGATTGCCCCAAAATAATTTGATGCAGATGTGCAAGTTTGTTCAGATGTATGATGATGATATTGATAATGACATGCAATTGAGAATTGATGACCTGGTGGACTTAGATGAAGCCAGGAGGGAAGCTTCTGTGAAAAATGCAAAACTTCAATTGTAGGTGAAGAAATTGTATGACAAGAAGGAAGTCTCAAGACATTTTGATGTGGGAGATTATGTTCTCATGTGGAATGCCAAGTTGGAAGACAAAGGAAAGCATGGAAATTTTGAACCAATTTGGCTGGGACCTTATATTGTCCATGAAAGGTATGGGGAAAATTAATATGTATTAAAAGATCTTACTGGAAATATTTCAGAACTACCAGTTCATGGATAGTTCTTGAAGTTATACATCTCATGAAGTATAATTATCTATGAACATTAGGATTTTGTACATAGTGTGATTCTGCAAGTTTGTTTCTTTCTGTCTTAGCCTAGTTTGGTTTCCTGTTGTGTGAGTAGTTTTTCTGGTAGGTTGGTCTGCTACCCCGAGATTCTAAATTCTTGTAACACCTATAAGAGGTATTCTTCCCCAGAAAGAGCCACTATTAGGTCTAGTTTAAAAAAATTTCAAAAGCAATGAATCCATGGCTTATATCTGAAAGAGGGTCTTGTATGATTTTTGAAACCCTTGTTGTCATGTTTCTAAGTGTGAATTTTGGTCCTAAAACCCTCAGCATCAAAATGGTCTATAATTTCATGTTAGCTTTTTGCCACTTAAAGTCATGTCTCTCATAGGTTCCTTTTAAAATGTTCAGTTAAATAATTTTTCAGTAACCTAACGCTTTGGTCCCATATTATTCCTAAGTCTAAGTGCGCAAATGCTTTAATTAAATTCATTATCTGTCAAGCTAATATATTTTGATCTAACAGTCCGCTTAATTGCTTATTCCTGAAGTGATCAAAATCTATTGGTTAAGCCATTAAGCCATCACGAAACATGTCTTTGGTGGGTCCGATGGTTAGAAAGGGTTTCAGTTAAATAGTGGGTAGATCTTGTTTCATCCGATGGTAAACTTAATCGCTTAATCCCAACATGATCAACATCTATCATATAAGCGATTAAGTTTGAGTGATGCATGTCTTTGGAGTGACATGGGCCCTGTCATAGACAGTGTGATGGAGATTAAAGCACAGATAGATGTAATGGTGGACTTAATCGCTTATGGCTAAGATGCGCAAGAGCTATCAATTAAGCCATTAAGCAGTGTTGACATGTGGTAGTTGGCCGACCCGGGTATTATGAACAATTATTGATTAAAGTGCTGACAATTTTATTTTGATCCAAAAGATGACTTAATGGCTTATCCTAAAGATGCACAAGATCTATTGATTAAGCCATTAATTCATGATGCCACATGTCTAGATAATGATGTGTATTCTACTGACGGTAAAGGTGACCGAAGATTAAAAGGTGGAAATCTTGAAGAAGATCTAATGGCTAACTTAATTGCTTAAAGGTGAACTGCACGAGATCTATCACTTAAGAGACTAAGCTATGATGTCACATGTCCTAGAAGGTCTAGCTGAGGTCGTAAAGGAAGAACTAAAGGTAGAGCATGTACAGAAAGATATGACGGTTGACTTAATCGCTTAAAGGCAAAGTGATCGACATTTATCATATAAGTGATTAAGTCATGGTGACGCATGGCAGAAGGAGTGGGCCTTGTCCAGTGTAGAAATGAGTTAAAGAAGGTGCAAGTTTGAAGAGATCTGACGCCTCGCTTAATGGCTTAAAGGAAAGGTGCGCGAGATCTAGCATCTAAGCCATTAAGCAGTGTTGATGCATGTCCAAGTTGATGACATTGAAATCGTAGTCAGTAAACTCAAAGTGAAATAAATTGTGGGCAGGTTGAGATGAATCTGATGGTTGACTTGATCGCTTATGGATAAATTGAGCGAGATCTAGCATTTAATAAATCAATTCATGCTGACACGTGTCCCAGATGGATAGTTGTTTCCAGGAAGAGATGAGAGCCGTCAGATGAAGGAGATATTGATGAAGATCTATGGTCTATATTTAGAGTTCTTAAAATGATTGTCAGTGAGCCGTTAAGCTGCGAGTTTTGAACCAGGAGAATTGAGTACAGAACATATGGCCACTTAATTTTAATTCAATGAGAAAGAATGATTTGATTGAGGCCATCTAATTCATCGCTTAAACTTGAAGCTGCAATAATTCATCAAAATCATTCAAGTGAAGATCAGAATTGCAGTGATATTGAGCTCCTTGCAAAAAAATGCAGAACGGGTAAGTCTTCTGTGATACAGTAGAAATTCATTCTTTCAGTAACATTTGAAATTTCAAAAGGTCTCATAATTGTTTTTTAATCTAAATATCATTATCGTAAGAAGCCCTAGATTCAGAAAATGGCCCCTAGGATTGAATTCTCTATCAAGGTGGAATATAAAGATAGAAATGTACAAGATGAACTTCTACAGCAGTTGAGTGGGTCCATAGGTGATGCTACCTAGATTAAGAGAATAGTTCCAACACATCCTTATTTTTGAGTCGGGGAGGGTTTATATGATACAGGTAGATGGGACAAAGATGTCAGGACTAGCACAAATGGTTTAAATTTATTTAAGACTACTTATAGCCAGAGGAATACTCCCTCCCCAGATTGCAACATATGGGATCTAGATGTGGGTAAATTGATAGTGCCTAGAGTATTTATGGATACAGACTTATTTACTTTTATAGCCAATACATATGACAGAGTATCAGGGGTTTTAAGAGATATAGAGGGGAATGTGCTATTGACTGTCACAACCGATGAAATTAGAAAGCTATTCATTTTAAGTGACCTCTCAATTCAAATGGATGACATTAATTTCAACTATTTCAAATAAGTGTATCAGACTCAGAAGGAGTACTATAGAAATGAGGCTTTGAAAGGATATTTTGATAAAATAGGGGATTTGATTATTGTGGGCCCAAATACACCAAAGCCTTTTAAGCTAGACTATTTCAATGGAAAGGCTAGGAAAATGTATAGTGCCTTGTGCCATGTGCTAGGAGAAGATGAGGAAATGACAATGCCTGTCCACCTCATGCTTATGGTTGTTCAGATTTTGCATCCCCACCTGTCAGTAGTTTTTGATTATGCTTCCTACATTGTCGAATTAATTCACGAGGGTCTAATAGGCATCAAGGATAAGAATATACTCAAGCCAATGGGATGGTACTTTTTAATGATGCATATGATTTTGTTTAATAGTGTTGATTTCTTTGAAGAAGAAATGGACCTCACTAAGTTTTAGGATGATGAGGATTTGCTTGTTCAATTGTGGAATGCTGATTTGTCTTGGGACAGAAAAGAAGCCAGCTACATAAATTTTGATATATCTTTTGTTGCTAGGCTTAAATTACTATTATGTAAGGAAAACCCTAGAATCCATACAGATATGATGAGACTATTAAGGCCTTTGGAGTATTCCCCAGAATTAAAAATTGTTCACAATTGGGGTGATCTCATTTTGTACCCTGTCTCCATAGTTACCAGAGTTTATGGTTTTAGGGGAACCCCAAATGTTTTTCCTTATAGAGTGCCACTAAAGATTGGTATAGCAGAGATTCTGAGGAAACTAGGTGGATTACAAGAAGAAGCCTTCACAAGAAAGATGAAGGAAATATCTTCCCTACCCTCACCAGAACCCATCACTTCATCATTACAAAGGGGGGATGGACACAATTTGATAAGTATTTTGAGCCTTACCATTTAGAAACATCTGTGTCAAGGTGTGAAGATAAGGAAGGTTTCATAATTGACATGTTTAGGAAGAGAACCAAGTGCTTGGCACTAGATCACCAATTAAATTTCCCAGAGGACATCATAAGGAATGTGTTTGATCTAAATGAATAAGAGATCAGGAAATAAAAATGGTTTGTGTATAAAAAATCTTTGGATTTTATTCACAATTTTGATAGATCTTATGATCCCTTGAAGGTATTTTCTCCTTGGGCTAAGAATATTGAGTCTCTGATGACAATTTTTGAAAATATAATGCAAACTCTCGACTAGAAGAAGAACAAAGTGATGGAGATTAAGCCAGAAAAGGCTAAGGCTATTCTAAGAAAAATTACATAGGGAAGGGTAATCCCACCTGGAAATTATGTGGTCTACAAACAGAGAGGGTACAGTACAATCATGCCTAAGATTGACAAGACTTCTAACCAAAAAGGGAAGAGGCTAGCAGATACTAGTGCTCAAACACTGCCATCTCCAAAGAGGCATAAGATGGAAGGAAAAGAACAATCAAGTGATGTATACTCTCCTTCTCACTCCCCTCTACAGACGGATGATCAAGCTATTATAGAGAAATTGGTCAAGATGGGAACTACAAGGCATGTTTTTGTCATAGCCTAGGAGCTACAAGAAGGAGTTCTAGAGGCACCCAGGCATGCAACTTTGCATCTTAGAGTAGCAAAGTTTGCAAGAAAAGAGTTGGACCTTGTAACCAAATAGGCCAATAAAGAATTCTTATCTGATGATAATTTTTTTCAGGCTAGAGCCTTCATTCAATTATTGTGGAGATCTCATATTGAGGAATTCAAGGAGAAATGTCATAAATTGCAAGAAGCTCAACCTAACCAGAGAAAAGAAGACATTGAAAAGGAAGTCAAACAAGAATTGATGACCACGTTTGACAAGATAGCCCCTGAAGAGGGTAGGGAGTTAGTGAAGAAAAAGGGAGTCCTCATCTTAGCCCAGCGGGATTTGGTTGATGCCATTGTGTTTGATGTTGTGAGAAAAGAGGCAAAACCATTTCACACTAGTGGTACATCAATTGGTGCCCAGTTCAGTGAAGATCATGCAACATTGGAAATATGGTCCTTAAAGAGGAAGGATAAAAGGAGGAGTAATGAGGATGATCAGGCTAATAGTATAGGTAGCCTCATAGTAAAAAGATTTTTAGATACTTCAGGGGTGGAAGCAGCTAACCTTACTTTGCAAACTGCAAAATTAAGCTTGAAGGTAGCTGAGAGGCAAGAAGATGCTTTTAAAAGCCTAACACAAAAATATGAAGTTGTCCTGAAGGTTTATAATGATGAAAGGACTAAATCTATCGAAAAGGATGATAGGATTGCATTCTTAGAGGGAAGACAAATAGTGCAAGTTATGCCTCAAAGGAGGATTACACAAGAGTCCCACCAACTATCCTCATCAAGTCCTATTATCACTTATCCTCCTTCCCCTACACCATCAAATTGTACCACACTAGAGGAGGTTGAGCAGGAAAAGGCCAGACTAATAGCTAAAATAATAGAGCTAGAAAGGAAAAAGAAAGAATGGGTTGAATATTCTGTAGTCTTTAGAGAAGTAGAGGCATGGGTGAGACAAAAGTATGCAGATAAGATACACAACACCTTTATGCATTGTACACATGAATTCCTGTCGATGACCATCTATCCACAAGGAAATAAAATTGTTAGCATGATGAATGAGTACAATGAAGACAAGGAAAATTTAGACCAATTGGTGAATAAATGGAAAAGGAAGGGAGGAGAGTTGAAATTCTTCCACACCACTTGTAAAAGGAGAACAATGTTGATATTGTTTTGAATGGCACCCATAAATGTGTAAAATGGCTCATGCACATGGACATAAGAAGGAGCATTGTCATAAGAAAAGTAATGGCTGTGAAAAAGAAATATTTAAAGGACTGATATGAAATGTTCCCAAATATTTTTATCAAGAATGGAGATATTAAAGATGAAACATTATGGCATTGACAAATGAATGAGGCACTAGCAGTAAGAACAAATATTATAAGTACCCTGGAAAGCACATTGTTGTTTGTTCAAATAGTTGAAATAGTAGGTAAAGCCAGAGCACTTTTTGGATTTTGGTCAGATGAGATTGAGAAGGCATATACCACCTGGAAGGAGATTAACAATAGAAAGGATGAGGTCCTTAACTTCAACTGGCCAAGTGATGAGGTGTACACTTCTTGGAAAGAAAGTACACAATAGTTTATCCAGGTGAAGGTGATGACATGCAGGTGGATGATGAAGCCCAACAGATTGGTTGATACATTTAAAAGTGAAGATCCTACATCACCAACATCAAGGATAAAAGACTCCAGATGGCTCACACCAAACAAATTTGAAGCAATTGCAAGTACAAAGAGATCAAAAGACAAAAATTTTCAAATATCCATTGTAACAAGAGTGGTTATCACTCCATTGGCTATTTTGTCTTTTTAGCGAGTCATTAATTTTGTCCTTATTCAAATTTATCTAAAGCTTGTTGCAATCCTAATCTATAAAAGGATTCCCAAGATCATTGGAAAGGGTTGGAAAATTTGTATTGTAAACCATTTTGTAAAGTTTTCAGTCAAGAGGGGAAAGATAGTATAATTTGTACTAGATAGTGTAAGAAGTCAAAAATAAAGTTGAGAGATCTTTTGTATGTTATTGAAGAGGTTATCTCTGAGTACTTTTTGTATACTGAAATAAGATTTTCTAAATTTAATACAAAGATCCAGATTCCAATCTCTCATCTGTTATGTGTCATATGAGTTATGAATTTTTTGATTCATTAGCATAGTCTTCTCTGTGTTTATGTACTTGTTTGAGAGTTCTGATCTAGGATCAGATTAAATTAGGCTTTGATTTATGCATAGATTCATCTGACACATTACAAGGATTCTATTAGTAGTAGGGGTTTTGGGATGGTTGTATTATGATTTGAATTCTTTGGTGAAACATTAATTTCAGTATATTGTATCTGAGTTAGAATATAGCCCAATGGATAAAGCACTAATTTGAAGCTGATAAGTTTTGTTTTATTGCATATCTAGTTGCATATTGGCTCTATTTTCATAGAAGAAAACATTTAAAATTCATTAAGTCTCCATTTGTATAAAATTTTTATAATTTCTATCTCATGCTCCATTCCAAGGTTGATGTTCAATAGATAATTATCCAATTATCTAGTATCTCTCAGTCATGTTGAGTCATTGTGAGATTACTACTTGATAGTACTAGATTGGATATATTAATAGGTATAACAGGGTATCCCCCCCTTGGTGTAACATGACCTAAAGAGTATAAGTATTAAGAGAATGCTTGTTAGTTGGTCCTTTTCTTGCATGAACAAATATTTGGAGGTGGCTCCTCTATAAAAAAATAGTCATAAAGGGAAGAGGTTATTGTTGTTTCTATTGCAACAGAAAAAGAAACCAACAACTTGCATGGGTCGGTTAGATCAAGAAAGAATCAATTAGAAGAAGTGAAGAAATAGAGGTGTGTTAAGAGAAAACACACTTGTACCAAGTTAATGACGTTAAAAAGTGAGGTTTGAGTTTGATAAAATGATGTCTGACCAAGATTTTTGATGAATAATGTGCAATTTGGTGATATAGAACCCAGAAAATTGATTGTGTAAAGCTTGTGAATCACTTTCGGAACATATGGATCAATTGTAAATTTTTAGGAGTTGTCATAACAATTTTATGACACTATGTAGAACAATGTCAGAGCGTTCGATTTTGTTCCCGATTGATCTATACATGTATATCTGATTCATATTGATACTCTGATACTCTTTTTGTAGACAGTTCCACATTTTTGATCTGTTCCATATCTGAGATTGATGTTCATGCTCTTGATATGTTCATGGATTCCCATGTTTTGATAGATGTTTTAGTTTTTGATGCACATGTGATTATGTTTATTTTGGTTTCCTGATGAGTTAGATTAGATATGTGATGACATCATTTATGCGCATTTTATTTTACTACTAATATAAATGTGTATCAAATGATACTAAGTGGATATGCAAAATCAATTTTTTAAATATTTTTTTTATGCAAATAAATGTATGGATGCATTTAGGAAGTAAAAATTAAATGCAATGCTTCAATGCTTTGTTTTTGTCTTTTTTATATTTCTCATTTATGAATGCAGAATGTATGTCATGGATATGCAAAAACATTGTATATTAGTAATATTGATGAATGTAATTAACTTGGATTTTAGATGAATCAAGAATTTGTTTTAAGCTCAAGTCCTTTTTATGTTGTTCCTTTTTTAAAATGAATCATGCAATCTGTAAATGCATCTACATGCAAACTCTTAGGACTATCACTGATTTTGTATACATTGTAGAATTTTATCATCATTGGGTGGTTATTGTAATAGACATCACCTGATAGTACAACTGTCACTAATACCCAATGGTATTATGAAAGTATGAATACTATGTGTTTTGGATACAATGTCAGAAATAAACGTAAGCATCAAGGCATAGAAGCCAGAGAAACAAGTTAGTTATCTAATTTTAATGTTTAGAATCAGTTTATGTTCAAGTGTAATGTAAGATATGTGACCCATAATGACCTTGAAAATTCATATCCTTGATTACATCATGTAGCGTACACCTTAGTGAGAATCTAATTTTTAGAAAAAAGACAAGGAAATTGTTTCAACCTCACTGTAGCTTACACATAACAAGGATCAAGATATATGCGGCTATCCACTCATGTTGGCAGCGCTTACCATAAACATCCAAGTTAGGTGAAATTTATAGGATCATTTGGAACAATCACCATACACAAAAAACAAGAAAATATTATGCCCCTATCCTTGTGACTTTGTGTCTTTGAATAGACGTCATGGAGTAACTCGAAAGACATAACAATTACCAATTGAGAATCAATCAAGGAAAATTTATAATCTCTTAGATGCCCCTAGTACGAAACATCATGAGAACATAAAAGAATCATAACCAAACCAAGATCAAATTATGTGTTGAAGTAGTATTGAGAAATACTGTTGATTCCTTTTTCAAGCGTAGTAGAGATTCATCAGTCATAAGTTGGAATATAAGAAATATGTTTTCATGTCTAAGTATGTGTGAGATTAATTGTGTTAGAATTGCAATCCAATGCAGTGTTTAGAAATAATGGTTGATTAAAGTGTTGAGAAACACTAGTTTGGTTTAAGTTCCTGGATTAAAGTGTTGAGAAACACTAGGTTGATGTCTGGTACTATTTGGAGAGGTGAACCATCCTAGACAAGATCCTTAGGACAACCTAGAAGATGTGAAATGATGATGCTAGCAAAGATGCCCCTGAGTACAGAATGATGATTCCTGAGACGTAAATGCAGACAAATCCCAAGCAAGGATAGGACATTTGTAAGGAATCAGAGTCACCAAATAGCATAGGTGCAAGTATGAATTTTTAGTGTTTTCAGTGCAATGATAGATAGAGCACAGAGTTTGAGTGATTACCAGTTGCTAGTTTTTCACCACTCAGCAAAGCATTTTATTTTCGCTACCAAGACGCCTGTTTTCCAGGTTTTCATCAAGGTACTTTTTTTATTTTTCAATTTTTTTCCTATTTTTTCTTTTTAAATTTTTTTGTAGTATCAAAGCGCCTGTTTGAAGGTTTTCACCAAGGATACCTTTGTTCAAGACTTTTTCCACTATTTTTGGATTTCTTCAAGATCAATTTTTTTATTTTTTTGGTATTTTCTGAGATTTTACTTGCATAGGCTCTTCTAGCTAGACATTAAGTGTAGAACCACTTCAAATGTAGAGTATTAATGGGATCAGGAAGAACATCTCCCTCAAGTGTAGCTAGATGATAAGCTCCAGTCCCAAAAGTTGCAGTAATTACATAAGGTCCCAGCCAGTTTGGTTCAAACTTTCCTTTCTATTCTCTGTGAGGTTGGTTCCTAGGATTCTCTTTCAGAATGAGATCCCCCACTTGAAAGTGTCATGGTTTGAACTTTTTATTGTACCCTCTTGACATGTATTTTTGGTACACTTTCAGATGATTGAACACTTGTTGCCTACACTCATCAAGTAAGTCTAAAGAATTTACCTGATCAATGCGATATTGTTCGTTAGTAACAAGACCTTGTAAAGATACTCACAAAGATAGGATTTCAACCTCAATAGGTAATATTTCCTTAGTGCCATAGAGTAGGGAAAATGGCATGGCTCTAGTTGGTGTTCTGATGCTTGTTTAGTAGGCCCAAAGTGCCAGATTTAATTGTAAATGCCAGTCTCTGCCAAACTTACTCGTAGTTCTGTATAGGATTTTGAGAATTTTCTTTTTAGATGCCTCAGCCTATCCATTACCTTGAGGATAATAGATTGAGGAACAATGTTAAGTAATGTGAAATTGTGTGCAAAGTTATTCGATGTCTTGGTTTTTAAATTGCCCCCCATTTTTTGTTACAATTGAAGAGGGTATCCCATATCTATAAATAATGCAGTTCAAGATATACATAGCCACCTGTTTGCCAGTGGCTTTGATCAGTGGCATGACTTCAACCCACTTTGTGAAATACTCAGTGGCCGTAATGATGTATTTGTTGTTAATCTCTAAGTTCTATTGATGATTAGTGACCAACACTTAGTCATTCACTTAGGCAGTTTTAGTTGGCTATCACTGTGGCTGAGCTAAAACTATCCAAGGCCGAGCAACATTGTCGAGCAGTATTCAGGTTTTCGAGTTGTATCATGCCGAGCTGAGTAGGATACTTAGTGCTGAGTGACAGAGATGTTAAGTACTGAGCAGAACAATTTTTGTATACATTTCTGGAATGATTCATACTTTGAGGATAAGTGTTCAGGTCGACTTGCATAAGCTTTTTGGGCTGACTTATGTACGCATTTAATATTTTCCTACAGAGTTAGTTATGGATTTAATTGTTTTATCCTATGTATGACCTATTGTAATCATTAATTGTAATGCCTTGAAGACATAAGTATTAGATCTTGATCATTGATCAGATCTCGCTACCAGACTTGAATAGATATATAAGATTGCTTCTAAACCCTATTTTGTAAGAGTGTGGAGAGAAGTGGTGACTGCATTTTCAAGTGAAATGCACAGAGGGTTATTTTGTTAAGAAGCATAGATCAAGCAGAGTGATAGCACAGTGAACAACAGAGTAAAGACATATCAGATTGTGAGATCACAGAAGGTACTGGAAAGAGGAGATCCGTCATCAGCATCTGAGTGCATAATGAAGGATCATTACTTGAAACATTCTAATCATTGTATCAGGTGAAAATATATTAACAGAGTGGTTCTAGTAGACCTTTCTAAATCTCCTAATAGAGTGCTTACTTATTGTGAGTTGAAATCCTTTCACAGGGTATATTGTAATGATCTTTAGCTCTTAACTGGGTAGAACTTTAACCGGGTAGATTACATTTTGTAATCAACTTTTGTAGCCCTAACAGGCACACTTTATTGCTGCGGTAGAGAAGAATTTTTTGGGTGTCATCCCCACCCAAGTTTTACCTATTTGGGTTTCTAGGTTACCAAGTTCTTGTGTTATGAGTTATTTACTTCATTGTGTGGATACTATTTGATATTACATTAGATTCATATATGTATGAATGTGGATCAGTTTGTTTTAAGTGTTTAAATTTGAAGATCTGATTCACCCCCCCCTCTCAGTATCTTTCTTTCCCATTATTGTATTTCCAAAAATTGTTATCAGAGCTTAGTTCTCTAGAAAGTCATAATCAACTTGAGTATACAGATCTTGAGATGGAGATCTACAAGATGGGTAAAGTCATTGAGAATCAAAAGATTGATATTTAGCTAGCACTGCAACAGCTTGAGATAGCCAGACTGGAATTAAAGAAGTCCTTGACAACAAGGAAATATTTGGCCAAACAAATGAATGACACTCGTTATTAGGAAGAGGACACCTCAAATCTATTTCAGAATGGAGATTCTACTAAGAGTGATGCAGCAATAGTAGATCTACTGGAAAATAATAGTGCACTATGTGAAGAAGTCAGAAACTTAAAAAAGGAACAAGAAGCCCAATAAATAAGAATGTGTGATGTTGTTGAATAGAAAAATAAAGCCAAAGATGACAAGGCTATGGAAGAAGAAGACAAAAGAATGATGACTATCAGACTTGATGAAAGAACACATGATGTACAAACAATAACAGTCAATCAAGTTGACATGGAAAAACAACTGCTACTTGTGAATCAGGAGATCAGTAGGAAAGACTTGGAGATTGTAAATCTTAGATATGAGAATAGTAAGTTGAAAGATGAATTGAGATATAAGAAAGAACTTAACAACAGAGTGAATGTTCCCAATGCAGCTTTGAGCTACTTTGAACAACTAGTGGAAGCATCAAGAAGACCTAAAGATTCTTCTGGATTAGGTCACACTAAACAATATACAACCACTGAAGAAGGAGAATCATCTAAGACAGGTGAAATAAGGTATGCAAAACCAAGGAAAAAAAAACCTTTTTGCCACCACTATGGGAAACCAGGCCATACAGCAAACATTTTCCAAAGCAAAAATGGTAAGTCCAATACTAAAACTAACTTTAATGGTTATTTCTTTAACTGTAATAAGTTTGGACATCAAGCACATGAATGTAAGACAAAGGCAAGTAATGCACCTTTCACACCTAGAATCAATGGTAATTGTTACAACTATCAAAAATATGGTCATAGAGCACAAGATTGTAGATCTAAAGGTAAACAGAAATGGACATCAAAGTTACAAGAGAAATCACCAAGAAAAGGAAATACTTACAATTGGGACTACAACACATGGCATAGTTGTCATTACTATGGTGAGTATGGACATGTTTTAGAAAATTGCATAAGGACACATTTCAGAGGAAAGTCTAAGAGTTGGATGAATGGAAGCCTAGTTTGTCACAGTTGTCTGAAAATTGGTCATACAAGGAAAGATTGTAAGACTAGGGTACCTACTCCTACTGTTGAGAAGATTAGAGCATAGATGAGCCAGACATGGGTTAAGAAATCTGAACCATGCGGTAGTGAAGCTAGTACAGCCAAGGTCACCCAATCTAATGGATCAGGTGATCACATCATCTCCAACTAAGCAAAAGAGGTATGTAAGGAATTGCATCTAAAATCCTTATCCTACATCAGTTCCTAACATAAAATATGCCAAAGTCCATATTTGCATATGTTAAGATGCACCAGGACACATTTTGAAGACAAAAATGTCGAGAAGAGTCAATTGCACTATAGGTTTCGAGCACCAGTCATGGACACTAAGGCTGAGTTCTTTAGTGTGTGCCTAGTTTGTTGGCCGAGTAAGTTCTATGATGGCCAAGTATAGTGAGCTGAGTGGGATGCAAGTTGTGTTAGAAAGCCGAGGATAGGTGGCTTACACTAACTCAATGGGAAGAACATTTATTGCTTACCTACCTTGACCTTTCAAAATCTATAAAGGATGAACAATTTATTCTTCATTTTTACCTTGCAATTTTCACTATTTATGGAGCGATTGAAGAAGTTGCAGAATTGATCTTAACGGAATTAGCATCGAAGATTTTGTCAGCGTGCCATCGGCAATCCTAAGGTGAACAATATGAAGTGATACTTTTCGAGGTACTCTGTTCTTCATTTTTCAAACCCTAATTTTAAGATTATTGCTACAAGCTCTTCTGCACTATTTAAAAGTATGGAGGGAGAACAAGAGCATGTTCAGTTAGTACAGAGTGATGAATGTGCACCTCTCAATTTTTGAGCCATTCCTGAAAGTGTGATTTAGAGTGATCTGACCAGAGCTATCTCATCCATTCCACCCAAGGTACCTATGATCCACGATGTAAGATCTTGTTACATGGTTAAAATTGGTGAAGTAGGTGATAGTGAACTAAGAAAATCCTATAGCAAATTGTGTGCTGATGGAGTTCTGAAGGGAGAATTCAAGAATTTAGCTGACAAAGGGTTAACTCATGCCCTATTTTCCCACAAGGTTTCAAAGATGAATGGATTAAGGTCATTCTTAGCTAAGTTCATGATATCTGTATGTGGTTGGATAATGGACCAGTCAAGATAACTAAAAACATGATTCATCGAGTGACTGGATATCCTATTGTTAACAGGAAACATACAATGAGATATGATAGTAAAGAGGAAATTACACTGAACACTAGAGCTGTATAGAACAAGAGGTATGACTATCTCTACAATTAAAGACCTAGAACTTGACTTTGGAGTAAGAGTAATCGCACATAAGTTATATCAGTCAAGTCGGCTAGATAGTGTTCCTTGTACAGACATTGACCAGGCATGGAAGATTGTTAAGAAGAATCATACATATGATCTTGTCAAGCTATAGCTAACACAACTAGCCAAGAACCTAGCATCAATCAGAAAAGCTAAGAGCTCATCATGTAAGTTTAGTTCCTTACTAGTCTGTATATTTTTCTACATTCAAAATACATTTCCTACATTGGGAGATATAGTTTGGAAAAAGGATAGACCCATTACAGTTCAGATAAGTGAATGTATTGAGAAATTAGGAAGTAATTTCAATAGCATTATGGGGAGCTATTTTGTGGAATTTAAAAAGAGAATGAGATTAAGAAATAGGATTCCTAGATCACTAGTGGATAAGTAGTATGAAGAAATTTGTTTTCTAGTTGATAAGGATCATACATATATCCAGGCTATGACACCTAGGGTAGCATGTTTAGAACCATTTCCCTATGAAATTAACATTGATGAAGCATCAGCATCCATCATTGCACTCCTAGCCAAGGCAATTGATACTATAGCAGAAAGATTTGGTAATTTTGATGAAGCAAAAGTAAAAATTTCAAGAAGTTTAAAGGAGGGAACCATGGAGAGAAAATGGAAGAAGATTGTGAAAAATATAAAGGAAATGGTTGGTTTGGGAAGTGATGAAGAACCTGAGGATGTACATATAGGCCTATCCATTGGACAAGGAGAAGATATATCTACAGAAGAGGAAGTTAGTGCATCTGAGGAGATGACTGAGAAAGCTAAGGGTAAGAAACTAGCAATTGTCATAGTAACCAAGCTGAGTAAAGCTAAACCTAAGGTTACACCTCCTGCAGCTAATTGTCTGAGGACTAGAGCATCTACTATTACTTCTTCAATAGTACAAAAAAAAGTATATGGAAAGAAGAAGGTTGGGGAAATCAGTTCTGGAAAGAAAGCTAAAATTACTCCTAAGGCTGAGCCAAGTAAACTAGTAAAGAGACCAAGGATGAAACTGCACTTGGAGACAGATAGTGATGATGAAAAGACTAAGATTGATGAACCCAACAACATACCTATAGCACAATTCAAGAAACCAACTAATATTGATGAGGTATGTAACAATTTGAGAAATTTAGCAGGGTTAGCTACTTTCAAATTCATTAAGTATTAGAAAATGAGTATTGAAGACAAGCATAAAGTTCAGGAAGCACTTTTAGATATGATGAGTACTTTTAAGTTAACTCTTACAGAGATAGGAAACCATGTGCTGAATGAATTGTATGAGTTTATGTTGAGAAAATGGGAATTTGCACTTACTACAGAGAGACAGATAAGGGAAGGTACATTAGCCAAAGTGATACCTGAGTTGACATCAAAACAGCGAGCAAAATTCATTGAAGAATATAAGAATAGGTTTGTTCCTAAGCTAAGAGGTTATACTTTTTTGAAAAATGATATTGAAGGATTAGTATAGTAGAGTAATAGGATTTGGAAGGAAATCTTTGGACTAATAGTTCCAAAAGACAAGAAATCTAATGAAGGTATATCTGATCAAAAGGCAAAAGAAGTGGAGATTACCCCTGAGCCACAGATGACACAAGATCAAATTGCTGCTGAAAAGACTAAAGATGCATTAGACTCAGAAAATTATGTTGATCTGACTGCATACAGTCCAATTGAATTCAAATTGAGGATTCCTACAATTTGAATGCCAAGGGACAGGATATGTCGGGTGGTACAAACACTGAGTCACCTATTAGGGAAACTGAGACTGAAGGAGGAAAGACCACTGCATCTGAAGAGAAAATTCACGAGATAATTGAAGTAATCAATGATCAGATAGGCAAAGAGAAACAAAAAATAGATGCATAAGAGGTAACTTCACAAAATCCACCTATTTTAGAGATTGTAAAAATAGTTTTAGATAGTGGAGTACTGATGAAGGATAATGTTGACAAGAATAAGGAACAAGAGGCACTGCAAGTGTTGGTTGATCTACCACACTCTGCATCATCCACTCCCATGGGTCCAAAAATTGGAAGTATGCCTAATCCTCAGACGATCTTGAAAAAATTGAAAGAGCCAATGGATATTGATACTGTCACAGGAAAAGGTATTGATAAAATGCAGCCGAGCATCAACTCACCAGAATTGAAGAGAAGGAAAGTTATGAAGAAGTAGTATCAAATTCTCGATGTCACATTAGATGAGGTAATTGTGATTCCATAATGGGATCCCAATGAATTGTCTTTTGAACAAATAGGGACTCTTCAGGAATTACTTAAGAGGAAGAAGAGACAGGAAGAAATGAAAATAGAACAGAAGCAAAAGAAAGTGTTGCATGACATCAAGGATATATTTGCAAAGGATTTTGACTTAGAAGATGAAATGCCTCAAGCTCCCATTATTGATCAGTGAGTTCACATTGTATAGAAGGTAACTAATGATGACATAAATAGCAATGAAAAACTTCTACAATGGTCTGAGAGGATATTTGAGAGAAAAGTTCTGGAGAAAATCTCATAAGAGATTGTAACAAAATAGGTTGAACTTTCTACTCTTGTAGAAATTTTGGAGAAAGATACAACAAACATTTATTCTTTGTAGAGGAAGCTATGTGATGTTGAATTATTCACAAAGGATAATCTATATCTTGTTGAGAAGCTACAGTTAGATTTGAAATCAACTGGCAATACTTTGGGTAAGGATGCTACCTCTAGCTCCTTACATTATACTAAGTTGATCAATGCACAACTAAGAATAATCGAGCTTATGGTTGAAGATGGTTGAATTAGGGCCAAATTGATCACCATTCAAACAAGCATGTTGCCTCACTTGGAGGTAATACAAAAGGAACTTTCAGTTACAAAAGAGTTATCCTAGAGAAATGCAAATCTCTCAACTGCAGAAAGTTTAGTGAGTCTAGCTGCCGAGTTAGAGATAAAATTGGAAGTTGTGAAGATTTCCAAGGACAGTTGGGAAGCTACATTTGCATCCACCCTATAGCTTCATAAACAATTTTTGGACAAGTATAACTTAACCCCACCTGCAATCAGTGACAAAAACAAGGGGAAAGTTGGTAAGGATACAGAAGTTGGTAAGGATACAGTATGATAAATCAGTACAGAACAGGTACATTTGTATTTATTTTGAAGGCATGTATTTTATGAAACTTTTTGTATGTATAATTCTGAGTATATTCCTAGGGGGAGTACTTCATATACTTAGGAAAAATTTTGATGGAATGAAATGAAGAAATGATAAGTGTGTTTTTTCCACTAATATCAAAGGGGGAGATTGTTAATCTCTAAGTTTTATTGATGATTAGTGACCAACACTTAGTCATTCACTTAGGCAATTTTAGTTGGCTATCACTGTGGCCGAGCTAAAACTATCCAAGGCTGAGAAACATTGCCAAGCAGTATTCAGGTTTATGAGTTGTATCATGCTGAGCTAAGTAGGATACTTAGTGCCAAGTGATAGAGATGTTAAGTGTCAAGAAGAGCATTTTTTGTATACATGTCTGGAATGATTCAAACTTTGAGGATAAGTGTTCAAGTCGACTTGTATAAGCTTTTTGGGCCAACTTATGTATGCATTTAATATTTTCCTATGGAGTTGGCTATGCATTTAATTGTTTTATCCTGTGCATGACTTATTGTAATAATTAATTGTAATGCCTTGAAGACATAAGTATTAGATTTTGATTGTTGATCTAGATATCGCTACCAGACTTGAATAGATATATAAGATTTATTATAAACCCTATTTTGTAAGAGTGTGGAGAGAAGTGGTGACTGCATTTTCAAGTGAAATGCACAAAGGGTTATTTTTTTAAGAAGCATAGATCAAGGAGAGTGACAGCACAGTGAATAGTAGAGTAAAGACATATTAGATTGTGAGATCACAGAAGGTATTGGAAAGAGGAGATCTGTCATCAGCATCTGAGTGCATAAAAAAGGATCATTACTTGAAACATTCTAATCATTGTATCAGGTGAATATCTCTTAACAGAGTGGTTCTAGCAGACCTTTCTAAATCTCCTAATAGAGTTCTTACTTTATTGTAAGTTGAAATACTTTCACAGGGTAGATTGTAATGATCTTTAGCTCTTAACCGGGCAGACCTTTAACTGGGAATATTGCATTTTGTAATCAAATTTTGTAGCCCTAACAGGCACACTTTATTGCTGCAGTAGTGAAGAATTTTGTGGGTGTCATCCCCACCCCAATTTTACCTATTTGGGTTTCTGGGTTACCAATTTTGTGTGTTATGAGTTATTTACTTCACTATGTGGATGCTATTTGATATTACATTAGACTCATATATGTATGAATGTGGATTAGTTTGTTTTAAGTGTTTAAATTTGAAGATCTGATTCACCCCCCCCTCTCAGTATCTTGCTTTCCCATTATTGTATTTCCAACATTTGTGTCCACTTGAAGATTTAGATTATATTTGTCCAACCAAATCAAAGGCCCATTGATGAAATGGCCAATGTGTGATGAATGGTATGAGTTCTCTAGTAGGATCATGGATGATATTTCCATGTGTTTGGCATTTATGACATGTCTTTGAAGATTGTATAGAATCTTTTTCCATTGTGGGCCAGTAATAGCCTACTCTTAGCAATTTCTTAGCTAGTGAAAATCCATTTGCGTGTGATCCACATACACCTTCGTGGACTTCTTTCAATGCATGATCTAAATCTTCATTTTCTAAACACCTAAGAAGTGTACCATCGAGACCTTTTTGATATAAGTTATTAGTAATGAGGACATAACACAATGTTGTCCTAATTAGGGCTCATTTTTCATTTCTAGATAGGTTATTGTATATAGTTTAGTTATTTAGATAAGCAATGATTTTAGCATACCGGGATGGGTCTTGGGCATTTAAAGCACAAATTACTTGGTATTCAGGTGTATCAAAGGTTGGGTAGGATAATTATTCCACAAAGAATTCATAGAAGAATTAATGTTCATCTAGTTGTAACATGGATGCCAGTGTAGCATCTGCAACCTTATTCTTTATTCTCGGTATTTACTGGAATGTGATGAAGACAAAGGATCTCTTCAAATCATCAACT
Organism: Thuja plicata; assembly: GCA_018584345.1. Classification (NCBI taxonomy): domain Eukaryota; kingdom Viridiplantae; phylum Streptophyta; class Pinopsida; order Cupressales; family Cupressaceae; genus Thuja; species Thuja plicata. The sequence goes on along the minus strand of MU228456.1, from coordinate 1,420,521 downwards.
ATTTATTTATAGGGCATCAATTTCTCATCTTTGGTCTGATAATCTCCATTTAATTGATTAATGATAAGTTGAGAGTCACCATACACATGTAACTCTATGATCTTCCATTCCATAGCAATTTTAAGACCATTGACCAATGCTTCATATTTAGAAATGTTATTTGTGCATGGAAACATCAATTTGTAAGACTTGGGTATTTTTTATCCTTTAGGAGTTATGAAGAGAACCCCTACTCTAGAGCCTTGTTGCATGAAAGAACCATCAAAGTACATCTTCCATGGATACTCAATGAGATACATAATTATTTCATCAGGGAACTCAATTCTCAAAGGTTCTTCATCTTGGAGTGGTGAATCAGCTAATTGATCAGCGAGGAATTTTCCTTTAATAGCTCTTCTATCTACATACTCAATGTCAAATTTGCTTAGAATCAGGACCCACTTTTCTAGTCGTCCTGTTAATGCTATCTTGATTAAGAGGTATTTCAAAGGATCTATCTTTGCAATGGGCTTTACTATATGTGATAGCATATAATGCCTCAATTTCTATGATGCAAAGACAACTACTAAGCAAGCTTTTTCAATTATGTTTTAATTGAGTTCATAAGATACTAGTGTTCTGCTGATATAGTAAATTGCTCTTTCCTTTTTATTTTCATCTTCTTGCACCAACAATACTCCCAGTGATGTAGTTGTAGCTGAAATATATAGGAGTAATAGCTTTCCATGAATGTGTACCATGAGAATAGGAGTAGCCAAGTACTCCTTTAATTCTTTGATGTTATTTTCACAATGTTCATCCCATTTGAAGGTGACACCTTTATGTATAAATTTAGTAAAGGTTTGTGCTCTGTCTAAAATTTGTGACATAAATCTCCTGATTGACTAGAGTCTTCCTTGTAATGTCCTTATTTGACTAATGTTGTGTGGAGGAGTCATTTCGAGTATAGCTTTAACTTTTTCAGGGTCTACCTCAATTCCTTTTGTTGCTACAATAAACCCTAGCAACTTTCTTGATTGAACCCCAAAGGCACATTTATTTGGATTGAGTCTGAGTTGAAATTGTTCCATGTGATCTAGTATCTTCCACAAGTCTTCAATATGAGTAGTCCTTTCCTTTGATTTAGCTAAGGTATTGTCCATGTAATCCTCCATGTTTTTATGCATCATATTATGGAATATAGTAGTCATAGCTCTTTGGTATGTAGCACCTGCATTCTTTAATCCAAACGGTATAATGTTTCAGAAAAAATTTCCCCATGCGCATGTGAATGCGGTCTTCTCTTCATCTTCAGGAGCAATTTTAATTTGATTATAGCCTAAGAAACCATCCATTAATGAGTACATTTGATATCCTCCTGTTAGATCTATGATCATATTAATATTTGGTAGTGGAAAATCATCTTTAGGACATGCTTTGTTTAAGTCTCTAAAGTTTTTCCAGATCCTAATAGATTTATCTTGTTTAGATACTGGTACCACATTAGAAATCCATCTTGCGTAAGTGATGACTCTTATGAATCCAGCTTTTAGTAATTTTTATAGCTCTACTTTCACTAGTAATGCAACATGAGGATGCATCTTTCTTATTTTTTGTTTGACAGGTTCAATCCCAAGAGCTATAGACAAATGATGCATTATTAACTCAGGATCAAGTCTAGGCATATCTATGTAAGACCATGCAAAGTTGATATTTTTCTCTTTCAAGAACTCAGTGAATTGTATCTTCTCCTTATCTAACAAAGATTGTGCTAGGTGAACAATATGAGTAATTTTAGTTGTTCCCAAGTTAACCGGTTGTGTTGGTTCTATCAAAACTGAAGATCTTTCTTGAAAGTTCTTAGGGAGGATATCAAGAATCTCATATTTTGGCACCTCTGGGAGGTTTTCACCATCAGATATGTCTTTTATTTTTACTATTTTAGAATCTAACACTACCACAATGTGGTTTTCACCATCACTTCTTTTCTTCTTTTTATTTTTCAATTTGTGACTAAGAAACTTGATATCCTCCTCTGACATGTTCACGCTCCTTGCATTGGTGGAAGAAGGATAGGGTTGACAAGCATTTAGATAACAAGCCAAAGTGTAGTCATTAGGGAATTTCATGATAGGATTAGGATATGAATTCATCCAATCAATTAAGTCAAGGTTTATGAAGGATAATGAATCAGAGTTTGGTAAGGACAGCATTGCATCAATGTCAAAACTATTAACTAATGAGACATGTTATGTTAGGTCTACTTCTATAGTGTTTAGATCATCAAGAGTTAAACCATCATTAATAGGGTCATTGTTAGTAATATGTGGACCTATCTCTAGTGACTCATCAATTGAGATTTCTTCTTCTTCTCTCAACAAAATGTAACTCATTGCTTGTAGTCACATAATATCCTCTAGACCTAGTAAAACACCAGTTTCTTCATCAAGAATTCTAGGCAATGGTATCTCATCTTATTCTGGAACAACAGTAGTGTCAAGGGAAGTGTTAGAACTCTTTCCTCTTTGAAATATTGGTGCCAACTTATGAATTAAATCTACTTCAATGTCCATGGTAGCATAAGATATGAAATCCCATTCATAATCATGTGATTATGTTATTTCATCATCTGATCTGTTTAGAAACTCAACAATAGTTACCTGATATACCCTATTAGCCACTTGTAGATAAAAGTGTGGTAAATCTAGGATGTGTGAAATTGTGACTAGATGCCCCCAATTAGGATGTGAATCCTTTTGTTGGGGTGTGTCTTTAGTAGTTGTTTCTATCAATGGCACTTCTGGAGTGTCTTCTATTGTTTCCTCTACCTCTTGAATAGTAGCTTGTGTTAATAAAGGAACATGAGTGTCTTATGGTGTCTCAAAGCTAGGTACATATATTTCTCCTTGATATTTGGGGTACTCTATACCAATGTGCAATAATCTCTCACAGTTCCATTGTTCTAGTTCTGTTTCTTCTTCTTCATCACTTCCTTCATCAAAGATTGGACCATCTCTTGAAGTAGGGTTTTTCAGATTTATTATTGAAACCTAGTCCTATTTTGTCTTTGGTATTTCTGAATTCCATGTGTATAGGTTCAACAAGTCCCTTTCCTTTGTCTCCTAAAGGTCCTTTGATGCACTAGAAAGGGTGGCAGACTAACTAACAAGGTAAGATGCACAAATTTGATTTACCAATGAATTATCCTTCCAAGTGCACAATGGCTTTAAGAGAATCAACTCAACCAAAGTTACTCTAGATGCAACCTAATGATAGATTTGATGTATTTGGGGTATATAAGGACATATTAAAGTGGTTTTGTGGTTTCTAGAATTATCCCTTACTCACAATGATGAAATCTCTTCAAACTGGCCTAGAGTACTAATTAGACAGTCTTGTAGCCCTATAGTGACCTTTTTGGTCTTAAAAATTTTCACTTTCCCAAAACACTAGGAGAAATAAATGCATATTCAGGAACCCTTTTGGCCATATGAAAAAATATCAAAGACTTAGGTAGTTGTACTTTGGACCAAATTGTAGTACTCTGACTGTACCCCTACAAATACACTAAAAACTTGAAGATTTAACAAAGAAAATATATCATAGGCATGTCCCCAAGGTCTCAACTCTTGGAAAGTGACCTAAAATGACTCAAAACCCCTAAACCTAAGAGTAATTAGACCCAATAAATAAGGAACCCCCAAAGCCCCAATTTGGTTACTTCAAACCCTTGAATCTACGGCTTTGCCAATCTCGACCTTCCACACTCTTCCAAGATCAATTGGTGGTTGATTCACCATTCATACCACCCCAAAAGACTATTGAAAACATAAAATGGCTATGTTGTTAATCCCAATCTCCCACTGTTACTCCTTAGCAACCAAATTCATTAGAAATCTCACTATTATAGTCAGTGATCACCCATTTTCCTTCAAACTCTGCAAGTAAGATCATTTGCATTTATGATTGTAGAGGATAAAATGAATGTGTTTTTAGTATGGTGTGTTAATTTAACATAAAATCCCTTACATTTAAATATTTTGTGAGGGTAAATAAGATTCTCTCCTTCTATCCTTGGATATGTAAATGAAAGATCCAAGTGGATTAACCTAAAAGGAAGGATCAATGCATAAATGAATCAATCATTTGGAAACAAGAATAAGAATAGGAAGATCTTAATTATCCAGGTTTGATTGATTAATTTTAAATTTATTTTAGATTTAAATAAATTGAAAACCTTAATTGAATTGAATAGGAGAAATGCACTAACCTTGAAATATTACAGAACAAAGAATGTTATTTTATGAAGCTTGTGTTGAGTATCTAGAAAATTCGAGACCATATCTAGAATAGAACGCAGAGACGGACAAAACCCAGAAATATTTTTCCATTCTGAGAAAAATTCTGATTTGTACCCTCAAGTCAATGTCACCATTTTCTAGAATTTCCAATTGCAACCTAGGTCACAATCGACCTAAAAAGTCTCAGACTGAAATTCCACTTTCAGATCCTGGAAGTTTTACAAAAAGGGTGTTCGCATCTCTGTCCTGATCTTCTATTCTGAACCTATACCTGCAATAAAAAGGGTTTTTTTTTTGGGGGGGGAGGGGTTTGCCTTAGTCAAACCCTATTTTTAGAATTAACCTCAAATATATAATTGAAATTTCTGGAATAAACAAAGTAAATGAAACAATTCACCTTGCTCATGTAAAAGTTGTTGTGGAGGATTCGAATCCTTGAATCCACAAGTATGGATGTTTCAAATGGATGTAAAAGGTAGAATGTAGAATGTAGGATTTCTTCAATCAATTTCTTGTAGATCTTCAACACCAATCTTGAATGGGTTCTTGAATTGGAAGAGGCTTGGAGGAATGTAGATGGAGAAATCCTCAACAAGAGGGCTCCATGGAGCTTGAATCCTTCAATGGCCACCAATGGATCTCCTTGATGAAAATGGATTCTTGAGAAGTTCTTGAGAATGGATGAATACTTCAATGGCTACATGTCCTACTTCAAATCTTTCTTCTTCACCTTTGGATCTCACTCTTCAAGTCTTGAAATTTTTAGGATTCTTGATTATGCTTTTGCTTCTTGATTCTTAGATAGTCTTAGAGAAAATGAGAGAGAAAAGCTTCTTTTATATGAAACTAGGGCACAATATTCTAGAGAGGCTGACATAGGAGAATTAAATTCTAATTGGATCCATGCCCCTAGAAGAGGACCCATGTTAAATATAATTGAGGATTTGTTGTCCCGAAGTCTGAAATAGCCGACTCGGAAGCGGGAATTAACTTTTTCCAAAGACTGACATTTGAAAACCCTGAGATTCTAGAATTTGGGCCCTGGACCTAAAAAAGGTCAATTGTGACCTAGGTCAAGGTTGAGGTCAACCTTGACCCAAAAGGTCAACCTAGACCCCAAGGCTAAAGTCCTAGTTTCTCAATCTGCGTAGAAAGAGTAGAAATGTGGCAGAGTATGGGGATAAATCTAGATCAAAGTCAAGAACCCATTCAAGGTGCTTGACATGACCCCAAACCACTTACCCAGAAGGCTAAACCATTCTACCATGGAAGTGCTTCCATTTTCCAACTATACATTTAGCCCCCACTTTAGCAAGAGTATGGACTCAATACAACCTCTTGGTAAAGGAGATCATAAAGAATAGATAATCTTATTGGAATCATAAGGGGACAAAGATATCCTCAAGCCCCCAAGGGACTTAATTCTTCATCAACCCTCAGATTGTGATAAGAGAGACATCACCAGTTAAGGAGAAGAGAGGGTATGGTTACCTTTCCCAATGAAAACTTATGTCCCATTGTGAACCACACAAGAAAAAAGGGAAACTGGAAAGATGGAGTTGAACCACCTAGTGAATGTGGCTACTCACTAGTCAACCCATCAGGGAGATCCATTCTTAAGGACACCTTCTAACCTTAAGGGATCAAAACATTGTGTATTGAAACTGGAGGGATCAAGAGATCCTAAAAAATAAAATGTCCATGCTTTAAGGATTAGCCTTTAATCCATAAAGGGAAAAAAATTTAAGTATTGAAAATGTTTTGAATGTGTGTGTATGAAAAAATTGAGTAGAGCGTATGCCCCCATGTTAAAGTTGTTGCTAACACTTTAACAGGAGAAATGGCTTAAACGGAAACATAAACAACTCTACTAATTACGTTTCCACAATGAGATGCCCCAAAATAAAGAAAACTCATGGGAAATATCACATAAATATACAAATAAAATAGAAGGGATCTACCTACTATGGGGTCAGTATGATCATAAGATAACATGAATATATAAATATGATATTATTGCAAATGAATCAATACTGTTCCCCAAAGAAAGTAGAGCCATGAAGGATAAGCCAATTAGGTGCATCACCTACTCTCCCCATCTTGGTTTATATCATGTAGGGAAGGTGGAAAACTTACAAGAGGGACTATATCCAATACAGTAGGAATAATAGCCAGTTCCAAAAAAGGATCCTCTTCAGAATCACATTGCTCGATACTAGGTGTAATTGTCAATTGAGTTGAAAGCATATGAGGTAAGTCAGTGTCAAGGTCAATGGTCTCATTTTCATCACTAAGATCAATAGGATCATCTAAAGTATCATCCTCATCAAGATTAATTGAAATTGGATCTAAGATGCGAATAGGATCATCATACTCATTCATCTTAATATCATTGTGAATATTGACTTCTTCCAACATATCAGGCATAGGTTGATCGAAAGAAGATAAAGAATTTTGAAGAAGAGAAGAACGGGCCCTAGCATTAGCTCTACTCTTCTTACGACGTTGGTTAGCAAATTTATAACATTTTGATTTGTTTGACATATGTAGAGAACTAGGAGGAATAACCACTGATTCCTTCACAGGTTCTGTAGGACTATTGATAGGATTCACAGTAGGCTGAGTAGCAATACTGGAAGATTGAATAATAAAATTATTAGTAATGGATAAAGGAGGTATAGAAGGAGTTAGCAAAAGACCACGGTTGAGATCTATCTTAGGCATGCTTAACTCAACTATCTTGCGATGTTTATAGGCTTGATATGAGCAAAAAAGGTTGTCAGGGCGAGGAGGACATGAATTAGGTAATGAGGGCCAATAGAAATCAAGAGTAGCACAATCTCTAGGCCTAGAAGGTTGATATAGACTATGATTAATAGTTTTTACTTCTCCATTATGAATGAAATTAAGACATTTATGAATAGGAGAAGCAATAGCATGCATAGGAGTTATCCAAGGAAAACCAAATTTTACTTGAAATTTATTAGATGTAGGAACAATGATGAGGGTAGTATCTACAACCTTGCCACAAAGTTCAATAGGAAAGTTAATAGAACCAAGTGAAGGATAGAGAAAACCATTACAAGTTTGGATCCATGCATCCGATGGATCATAACAATCATGTTGTAGGCCTTTCATAAAAATATTTTCCTCAGTAATAACATTGATTAAAGATGTGGGATCAACAAGACAACCACATGTAGGTATCTTAGCAATCCTAGCATAAATATAAAGAGGGCCATCTAGAGCCTTAATAATCTTAGAGTCAATGTTGCCCCACTTTTGGTCTTTATATCTTGAGACAAAAATGGATTTTTTATGTGTAGTAGTAGTCATGGAAGTTTCATGCAAGTTCGGAGTCTAGGTCTAGAGATCTCCACAGGATAGAAGGCCTTTATCGGATTTCCCTAACTTGACTTCTCCTTCCTAAGCCGGGGGGATTCTGGGTATGAAAATCATATTTTATCAAGTAAGTTAAGTCCCTAATCTGGTAAAGGCCATGGAAGAAAATCACATATGGGGTGTGCCTTCTGCAATTGACAGACTTAAGAATATCAGAGCTAAATAAATATGGAAATTGAGGAAATCAGGGACAAGAAAGCTTTGAGCACTCATATCAAACCTATGGGAAGAAAAATAAATGAGAAAAGGAAGAAGATTTCATGGAATTCACCATAGGAAGAAAAGCGGAAAATGGCTTCTCCTGTGCTCCTGCCAGCGGGTTTTGACTCGCGAGATATGTTTTCCGCCAAACTATCTAGTTGAAGAAATCTCAAAGGATAATTCATCCCATAAGAGATCTGGCACATGAAAGGGCCAATGTAATCAATATATATCATTTTGGCACCCCTATAGGCTAGAAGTCTCCTTTGGTGGATTTTCAGATAGGGAGCACTCCAGAAGGATTTTTCCGCCCAAAGGAGAAGCAGAAAAGTAATTTTCCACCGCTTCAAGAAAGTTACCATTACGGTTACTAAAGTAAAAAATGTTTTCTAATGGCATGTAAGAAAAGTAATTAATTCAAATAAGGCCGTTTTACTTTGTAACGGACTTGTTCATTAATGTAAAATTCTTTTCATTCGTGTGGCACGGGAAGTCGGTCGTTAAACGGTAATAATTCAAAAAGTATAAAATCGGTTGAAGATTTCAAACTAGAGCCACCGTCGTTCACCAAATTGTCTAAATTCTAAGTATCTAAGATTAGTTTCTCCTTGTCTCTATTTTCCAAAGAAAAATTCCAATCTCCAAGGCGAATCATACATCCATGGCTTCTAGATTTGTGGGATTTGATGGAATGAACTGCATCACTTCCAAATGGCACAAAATTTTAGACACCTCAATGAAGTTCTTCGAAATAAAGAACTTTTAGAATAGATTGAGAGCAGAGCAGTTACACCCTATCACCGAGAAGCTTAAGGAAAGTGGGTTAGTCAAAGCCGTTGGTTTTCCTATAGCTGTTCAATCTCCTGAGTTGGTCTGGGAATGTATAGTGCGATACAACCCAGACACCAAGCAAATTATCCTCCTAGACAACATGGTACTCCTCTCCATTAATAGAGAATCTATCCAAAATTATCTCCATATCCCAGAGCAAGAAGAATACTCTGAGATGACTTATAGTCAGGCGGTTTCTGAATATTCAGCAAAGAGGCTAGTCTAGAAAAGAGAAATTATGAAGTCATGGTTTAAAGAACCCAAGAGCAACAAGGGAAAGCTGCCCAAAACATTATTTGGTGCAAATTTGAAACCCAAGATCATGAGCATCCTATTATTACTTCACAGGATTAGAGGTGAGGGTGAAGCTTTTAATTTTATTGAACAACATTTCTTCCTAGTCCAGATAATCTGTTCTCAACATCATTTTATTGACTGGGCCTTGATGGTGAGTGAGAATCTCTTGGATGCCCTAAATAGGGCCAAGTTCTAGAATGAATTTTATATGTCTTCTATCCTTATATATATTTTAGCTATGATTCAAATCTAGCCTGGACTTCCTAGATGAGAGGAATTCCTAGATGATGTGAAAATCTATGAGTTTTTCCCTTCTCTGCAACTACAAAATAGTTATGTTGATTATCTCATAGTGAATGATGCCTTTATAATGAGACTGTGTAGGGACCTACAAGGTTGTCCAGAGAGGAGATTTTCTCCTGAAGCCATGGCTTTTATAAGCCAATTTGGATGCTATTTTATTCAGTTCAGAGATTTCTCATATCTTCATCTTGCAGGTTTCGACAACTTTCCTTTGAAGCTACCCAGATACCCTACAAACATGATCGTGCTGATCGAAGTAATGAGGCAAGTGCTCCAGGTGAACCTAATCTGTTTGGAGGCAAAGAAGAAAGGCTAAAAGTTCCCAATGGCCATTGGAGCTTATAGCTATGCGTCTCAATCAGATGCAAAGAATGTCCATAAAACATTCTCAACGAAGTTCTCTCTGGCAACATCTGACGTTCTAAGGCCATAGTATGACCCGGTTGATTATGCCAGAGACATATTACAAATGAGCCAAGCCATTCACCATGTACCTCATATTGAAAACTATTGGGCCAACCGCAAAGATGATCTAGAAAGTAGGGAAAGATTCTATGCCTGGCTAACCATTGAACAGATCAAAAAGTTCAATGTCAACATTGCGGTGGAAGGGCTAGAAAATGATGGTAATCATCTGTATGATGACACCTACTTGGAGAAAATAAAGTCCACCTTTATCAGCTCAGAGCCTATGCTGGACCAGGTGGTAAGTGAATTACAGACTCTGATGGAGGGTATTTACAAAATAATATCTCAATGGGTTGATTGGACTACAGGCCGCATGAAGAGGTCAGAGAGGAAGCCTCCCGCTTAGCGAACTCCAGCGAAGGCAACTACTGGCATGGCAACCACTTCCTTAGCAACAATCTCTACTATTGAAAAGGGACCAATTCAACCTTTGGGAGGAGGTGATGAACCTCCTAAGAAACCTTCTCTCTTAGAGAAGACCTATGGGGAAGGTCCTCTTCCAGATGTTGGAGCCACAAAAGAAGTTAACCCAACAAATCAAATTAAGTCTACAACTGAGCTCTCTAAAGCTATAGAGTCTGAACAGCCCAATTAGTGTCATTGCTATAGATACTTCAGCCAGGACTTTGACCTAAGAAACTCCAAAGAAGATGTCCCCTATTATAGTTGAAGTTGGGGAGGATAGCCCTAGTACCTCTACATAATCTAATAAGAGAGGTGGGGAGCAACAGGAGGTAGCTCAGGTTGTGAAATTGATCTCCTCCTCACCTACTTTAGTGAATCCATTCACCTCCCATCCCAAAGCTACTCCTCCACTCATTAGGAAGCTGTTCATTGAAGAATTGGTCTCTGCCAACAAGGTCACAATCGCAGAGTCATGGATAGAAAACACTCTAGAGTGCAAAAGGAAGAGGGTGGAGGAAGCAATTCCCAGCAAGGACACTCTGTCATGGGATTTTCAACCCAAGGCTACTACAAGAAAGTAGAAGAGTGTAAAGACAATGTCTACCCTGGGGCATGATTTAGAGACAGGGCACTTCACCATGGAAGTAGCCAAGCCCACCAAAGAAGGCAAACTCGAAGATTTAGCAGCTTTTGACTTTCAGTTGTAGTCATTTTATATGGGCATGGCTCGACATGATACTAAAGTAGATTTGTGGAAGTCCACCAATGTGATAATAGAGGAAGAGCTGGAAGACCTCAAGGCTTCCAAAGTTCAGCTCAAGGTAGAAGTAGCTTAGCTGACTGATTTCATCAGACAACTCCTAACTCCTATTGCGAGTGCCCCCAGTACCCAAACTTCTTTCGATCCCAGTGCTGCTGAGAACCAAGCCATTCTGGCTAAGTTGCAAGAGGATCAACATTATGGGAAAATTGGTAAGAGGTGGATTGAGAGGCTTGAGTTAGAAGGCCTAGTGATCATTGAGCAGTTAGGTAATGTTGTTCTAAGGCTAGAAATAGAGAAGAGCAACATTGAGAAGAATCTATAGACTTTCACTGCAGAGAGAGTGAGATGCCAAGAATGTATAGTCATGTTGCATGTGGCAGTAAAAATGAAAACTAAGGAGGCCCTAAAAGCTAAGATCCTACAAAAGGGCAATGACCCCTTGATCGAATGGCTCCAAAGTCTGGAATTCAAAATTGAGATGATCATTCAGGTTGAGGCAGGGCTACAACAAACTAAAGTTAAGGTGCAAGAGGAGCAGAGTAAAGATTATAAACTCCTCCTAGCACTTCATGTGGAATCACAAACCAGCGGAGAAGGAAAAGCAATAGTTGGGGTGGCCAACATGCAAAAGTCATTCATAGATTATTTGCACAATTTAGTAGAGCAGTCTTCGACTCATTTAGACAAGGTGCCAGAACTCTAGCAATTGAGTGGGTGCATCTTTAGGGTTATGGAAGAGATGAAAGACTGGATAGAAGCAATCAAGGCTCTATCCAAAGAACATTCCAGATGGATTGTCCGTTACACCAATGTCCACGTCAACAGACATGAAGAGCTCATCCAAGTCACCACTGCTGTGATCGCCTATGGGGCCAAAATAGATAAGGGGAAGGAAACTGAATCATAAATATATTCTCTCCTTGTTCTATTTTTGGTTAAGTTTTGTAACAGATAAACCTTTGGTTATCATTTCTGGTTGGGAAGTTGAACCGTTTTGGTTACTCCTTTTTGTAATAGTTCAATTTGGAACTCTATATGTATTAATCCAAAATTCAATACAAAGGTCGGCAAAATTTTGGTGTGAAGAATATCATTGTTGCTAAGTCAATTGTGTATGTCTGAATGCCATTTCTTTAACTATTCCATTGCATTTCATTTATCTTTCTATTGGATTTGAACCTCTCTTTTGGGTTAGATTTGTAATTTGTATTCGAACTAGAATTATGTATTAAGATTTGATACGGTTAATAAAGGGGGAAATTAGTTGCTACTCTAAGTTTTGGGAATGTTCTTATGATATAGATTGACTCAATATCATTACATTGTTAACTTTCATTCTTGCATCTACATTTTTAGTAGTTTTCCATGCATTACCAACTTTGGGAATTAATCTGACTGATAAAGTCTCATAATTGGCTAGATTTAGAATTGTATTTACTTTTCCCGAGCTATTTTCTGTCTAGATTTGGCTTGGTTTACCTCTCCTGCTCTTAGGTTAAGAGCATACCCCTGTTAGGTTAGGAAAGACTAAAATTCATTGAACATTATTCACATAAGGGAGATGTACCTTCCAATTCAAAGGAAAAATAGGTTCTCAAGTAACTATTTCCCAACTGTTGTATTCGATTACTCTTACACATTTTTGGGTATTTTAGAGTTACATTCAAAAGAACAATCTATTTACCAACAAATTTTTGGCGAATCTGCTAGGGAGACGAACAGTTATTATACCAGAAGCATACAATGAGGAAAAATGGTGCTTCCCCATGAAAATATAACCCATGTGCTCCAACCTAATCTTGGATTCCAAGACAATCAAGAAGATCTCATTTCCTCATTAAATACTTTCATCTGGAGATACAGGAGAAGCACTGAACATTATAGAAACGCCAGTCAAGTGCTTGAACTGGAAGAAGATAGAGCAGAAGCACTTGAGAGAATCTTACAAAGAAGAAATCTGAGAAGGGTAGAGTGTGAAGTTAGGCCCCAGCATTAGGCAAAAATTTGGAGCCTAAAAGATTTCTCAGAAGTACCAGGAAAGAAGGTAGCACAAACCCAGTCTTTGAGAGACTTGCAGATATTAACTTTGCTCTCCTAGAAGTACCCAGTCGGGGAAACAAAATCGTAAGGAGCCAAAGAAAACCTTCTTCACCTCTTAAAAAATCCACCCATTTATCCACCACTTGCTAAGTGTTGACATTGCACGGAGTAGTTTCCCCTCCCATCGTCAACCTAACACCCTACTTACCCCAAGTAGCTATGGCACTCCCTTGGGCTGCTGCAATCGGACCTCTGCAACTAGCTGCATATAACCCTCTCCCTATAGGCTCTAGAAAGAAATTTCCTAAATTATCTAGAGATGGGAAGGTATCTACAGACGAGCATATTGCTGTGTTCTTTGCTTCAGTTAACATTCTAGCTGTCCGAGAAGAAGATGTGGCCATCAGACTATTCATTGAGACTCTCGTCGAAGGTACAACTGATTGGTTTCATCATTTACCTGATTCTTCTATTACCAATTGGGATACTATGAGAGCCGCCTTCGAAAGAAGGTTTAAGACCACTAAATATGAGCATGCCCTGTTGACTCAATTGACTTCTATCAAGAAAGAGTCATCGATCAGCATGAGAGATTTTGTAGCTAAATTTAATAAGCTGGTAAACCATATCCCAGTGGCTGACAGGCCTATGGCGGGAAATTTGAAAAGTTTCTTCATAAGTGCTATGCCACCAGACATCAATTATGATCTAAGGAGAATGAACCTTGAAAATTTGGATGCCACACAGAGAACTACTGTAGAACTTGAAGACCACATGATTTCATCTGGGAAATGGAAAAGGGAGATACAGTCTAGAGCCAACAGTAGCAATACTATGTCTTCTGATGAGATGCTCCAAAAATTGTCTAATGAATTCACTGCCTTCAAGAGACAACTTCCCAGATTCAATAATCCCTACCAGCAAAACTTTCAAGAGTAGCCTGGGAGATATAACAACGGGAGGAATGCAGAAGGAAAAATGTTACAGTTAACTACTCCACCACAGAGGCTAGCTATAGAGGCACCTCCTAAAAGAGGGAATATGTGTGCCTTCCACTTAACTACAGATCATGATGAGGAAAGTTGTCCCAATGTAGCCCGTGCTTGGCAAATGCATCAGACCGATGAGTGGAATGCTGGAGCATCTGGAGCAGAACCAAATTCATACTCACATGGCGACTCTGAAAACTTATATTTAGAGTATGAATCAAATTCAGAGCAAGAAGCAACATGTTATGCCACCATAGATGGGACCTCTTATGCGGTCCTAACTCAAAGTCAAAAAGATAAAGGCCATGGTTCGTCACTGCCTAAAAATAATGAGGCATCTATTAGGGATTTTTCTTGTATGAACCACAGTGCTTGAAATGACTACTTGAACACCATGCCTTCTAATACTGATTCAGAGACAAGAAAATCCTAATTTCTAAGGACTGGATAAGATCCTTCTTCATTTTTGAGCTCCACATATACTCAGGCAGGTTTTACCTTTTATGATTGTTGTTTACACAGTATTTGTTGTGGACACTGATTTTCTATGTACCTTTGTTGAACCAACTGATAAATTACCTTGTAAATGACCAAGCATAATCAGATACAAGATAAAACCATACACACCATGGTTGTAAATATAGCAAGAATCAATGATATAAGGACTTTCATCCTTCTTCCTTTTGATGTAGGAGGGATAACCTAATGATCCACTCTTCAAAGGATCAATAGACTGAATAGTATCCTGCTGATACAAATCCTTATGAGTTCAGCTCATTTGTTCTTA
>MU228456.1:1369209-1385468 GCA_018584345.1 Thuja plicata | reverse complement strand
CAGGTCGAGTAGAGTCAGTGAAAACTCAGAATTTGCCTAGTACAATAGGACTTTGATGATTTAGAAGAATAACAAATGCAACAAAACTGGTTAGGGTTGCAAGATGCCAATTTTGGGGTGTTACACATCATAGGACACTTTATGGTCCCAACTTGCACAAAGGCAAGGTCCCAAAGCTCTCCACATTTAGGACTGTCATAGTAGTCGCTTGACTGTACTTTCTTATCCCTCTTCCATCCAGTATCATACTGAACCTTCTTTTCTATCTCCTTCCCAAAACACATAAGTATTGGTTCTTCTTGATGTAACATATAAAATATGGATATGGTTTAGAACAATGGATATTTTCTCATAAAAGTAATAAAAGTACCCCTATGCCACATTTATCCACTTAAATTTTATTGTAATTGATAAGGGGTGCATATCTGGAAATGTTTGCAAAGAATAATGGAGTAAAATACATACCTCTGAAAAAGAATCTACTGAAAACCCTATCAGATGGTTTGGAAACTATTGATTTCTGAGATTCTAAACTAAAACCAAAAGATCTACAAAACCCAAAAATTGTTATCCATTCTGACACAGTTCCAATTTGTACCCTTAAGTCAATGTCACCATTGACCAAAATTTCCAATTACACCCTAGGGCATAATCAACCTAAAAAGTCTCAAACTGAAATTATATTTTTAGATCCTGGAAGTTTTCCAAAAAGGGTATCCAAATCTCCGTCCTGATCTGCTATTCCAAACTTGTACCTACAAGAAAAATGGTTTTTTTGTTGGGGGGAGGGGGTTTCCTTGGTCAAACCCCAATTTTGGAATTAACCTCAAATATATAATTGAAATTGCATGAATAAACAAAGTAAATGAAACAATTCACCTTGCTCATGTAAAAGGCCCTTATGGAGGATTCAAATCTTTGAACCCACAAGTATGGATGCACCAAATGGATGTAGAATGTAGAATGTATAATATAGGATGTAGAATGTCTCAAATCAATTTCTTGTAAATCTTCAACAACAATCTTGAATGGATCTTGGAAGAGGAAGAGGCTTGGAGGAATGTGGATGGAGAAATCTTCAACAAGAGGGATCCATAGAGCCTGAATCCTTCAATGGCTACCAATGGATCTCCTTGATGAAGTGAGAACTTGAGAAATGCTTGAATGCTTGAGAGTAGATGCTTGCTTCAATGGATTATTTCTTTCTTCAAGTGCCTTATGATTTCATGGTTAGAGAAAATGAGAGGAGAAGGCTTCCTTTTATAGAAATCTAGGGCACAATCTTCTAGAGAGGCCTACATGGGAGAATTAAATCCCCATTAGACCTATATCCATGTAGAAGAGGACCTATATTAACTATAATTTTAGAATCATTGCTTCAAAGACCAAAACAGCCGACCCGAAAGTGGGAATTAAAATTTTCTGAAGCCCAAGATTTGAAAATCCTGGAAATCTAGAATTTTACCCAAAAAGGTCGACCTTAACCCTGAGGCCAAAATCTTAATTTGCAGTTTAGGATGATAGAAATAGGCTGCAAAAAGTGGGAAATGGGGCAGAATAGGGGAAAAATCTAGATCCAAGTCAGAGACCCATTCAAGGCACTTGACATGACCCCAAACCACTTACTTGGAAGGCTAAACCAGTCTACAATAGAAGTGCTTCCATTTTCTGACTATACAATTAGCCCCCCCTTTAACAAGAGTATGGACTCAATACAAATTCTTGGTAAAGGAGATCATGAAGAATAGATAATCTTATTGAAATCAAAAGGGACAAAGGAATCCTCAATCCCCCAGGGAATTAAGTCTTTATCAACCCTAAGATCATGATAAGAGAGACATCGTCAATTAAGAGAGAAAAAGAGAGGGTGTGATTACCTCACCCAGTAAGATGTGTGTATCTCACTATGAACCACAAAGAGGATAGGATGGCCCACCAAGAAAGCACTTGATAGTCACCCCATAAAGTTGTGCACCTTTTGGTGGCTTTGTGCATGTATGTAGTGTGTCTTCTGATAGATTTTATGAAGTACCCATGGATCCATATCCTTATATCACCATGAAATACATTTGTAAAATATGTATCTCTTCAAGATCTAGCAACCTATGTGCGTTACCTTCCAAGGATTTAGCATATTATTGTAATTGAAAGTGTATCTCTTCAGGATTTAGCAACTTATGTTTGTTACCTTCAGAGGATTTAGCATGTTGCAAAACAAAAGGTTAGAACAAAAATGCATAATATAGAACGAGGGAGGCTATGTATATGCCCACCTCCTTAAGATGGAAAAGTACATACTATTTTGACATGTTAAGGAAAGAAAAGAACAATGATAAATCCTTCTTCAACAATGAGACAATATCCATTGACAACACCCAGTCCAATCCAAGAAGGTCATAGCTCCTATGAGGCCATGGAAGGGACGAATGCAAAGAGATATCATGTAAGAAGTGAAAAAGTACCCTTGTGAGGGATAGCATGCTATTTATTTTCCAAGGTGAGAGATTTATCAACCATGGAAACCCAATGTCAAACAAAGAAATAGGTTATGATCAAGGACATAGATCCTCAACGCAAACCAAAATTTTCATGTATGTTGGATATCACATAATAGATAGATATTGCTTAACCAAGGGAGAAGTGGATCCTGGAAAGATAGAGAAGAAGGAGATGGCATCCTTGCCCCCCAAGCATGGGAACATAGATGAAAGGGGATCTATTATATTTCTCACAACACTATGCAAGACAATGAGCCCCCAAGGATTAGGCTAACATTACTTAAATAATGTAGAGTTCCATTATAGATACATAAATGTTATTTAGAGAAAGCAGGATTGAAATATAACTCATTGCCACATGATATATAAATAACTTTACTATCAATGAGCTGCCTAATCTTATAATGTAAAGCTTGACATTCATTAGTAGAGTGATCATGAAATCTATGATACAAACAAAAAGGAAGAGTTCTCAAGTGTGGACTACAAAGGAGTTTAGGCAAAATAAATTCTTGGTCAAATTCCTTCATAGTGTCATCATGTTTTGAAGTGTTATTTTAGATGTTGGTAACATTGATGTTTTTTTGAGGATTAAATCCCAATCCATAAGAATTATCATGACCCCCATTCTGTAAGAGCATTTGAATTCCCTATTTATGCTTACCACATCCTTGACCATGGAATCCTTGTTTAACTAGTAAATGATAACCATGACCATAACAAGAAGCCATATCAGAAGGAGTCAATGGAACTTCAGTAGTCAGTATGTCATCACTAGCATGTTTGACAAATTTTTAGTGGGTATAAACAGTGACAAAGCTATTATGAAGGGAATGAGAAGTAGAAGAAAAGACTCGTTGTTCAAACTCTCTTTGTTCAAACTCACTTTGTTGCTTCATAAAATCAAGATCAGAAACCTTATATTCTCCAATAAAGGTAAGATTAAAATCCAAGGTTCCCCAATCATCTCCAGGAGGAGAATTAGAGGAAGAAGGATTACTATTATGAATAGGAGTATTGTGGGTTTGAATATTCAAACAAGGATTTGGCGCATCATCTGCATGAAGTATATACACCATGTTATTGTGAATAAACTTGACTTTACGGTGAAGGGTGGAAGGAACAACATGCATCCCATGCAACCAAGGTCTACCCAAAAGGAGGTTATAATTAAGAGGTCCAAGCATAACATTAAAATGAGTATTTAGGATGACTGGACCTACTTTGATAGGTAAGGTAATGATGCCCAAAGTTTTCTTTGCAATATTATCAAATCCACAAACAGGGATATTATCTAGTTGAATAGTTGAAAGATCAGATTTAATCACTTTGAGCATGTCCATGCTACAAATATTAAGCCTAGATCCATTATCAATCAAGGTCCTACGAATGATACTTTTGTTGATAGTAACAACAACCATAAGGGCATCATATTGATTCTGTATTTCTTTAGAAGGTAAATCCTATTGAGTAAATACAATGTCAGGAGGACCCAGGGTAGCATGCATGCACTGTAAGAAGGAATTTATATTCTCTTGATTAGGAGGTGGAGTGGGAAGAGTTTCTAGAGCTTATTTCAAGGCTTCATGGTAGGTAGGTGAAGTTTCAAGAAGCTCTTATAAATAAATCTTGGCAGGGGTATTGCGCAATTGGTTTATCATATCATACTCCATGCTAGAAAGTCAAAGTGGAGGAGGAAGAATGGGTTGAGAAGGTGGTAAATAAGTAGGAACCACTAGATTAGATTGAGGTTTATTCATTGTATGATAGGTGTGAGCTATCAAATCTTGATCATTGAAAGACTCTAAAGACTCCATAGGTTTAGCTTTGATAGTAATGCGAGGACAACCTTTGATAGTCAACAAGGGTTTTGGATAAACCATGTTAGTTGTCTCAACACTACAAGTAGATTCACAATAAGGAATAAAATAAGACATCCTAGGAGGAAATGAGGTAAGATCTTGATTCTCCATAAGATAATCACTAAGAGGGAGAGCATTAAGGGGATTCATATCATTCTCTACTAATGCCTCATCACTAGAAGGAATCCCAAATGGAGGTAAATTATCTATAATGTTTTCTTCTTTCTCTAAAATGTCTGCATAAGAGGAGTGTGTTTTAGAAAAAGATTCATCATCATTGATGAATATGTCATCTATTAATAAATCACCCTCTTGTATCAAAGCATCTTCACAAAGAGGGGATAAATCAATGTCTTTATCCAAGGGTTCATCCCAAATAGGAGGATCATCCACAATAGATTCTTGAGGAAGAGATTAATCAACATCCAAATCCAAAGGTTCATCCCAAATAGGAGGATTATATTCTAAAGTAGGCTCATAGGAAAGACATATATTAGGAGAAGAATTAACATCAAACCTCAACTCATCTCCATAAAGAGAAATATGATGGAGAGAAATATTAAAGTCATCTTCTTGCTCTAATATATCCTTACAAGGTAATACAAGAGAGGACAAAGAAACATCACATGCACTAAATAAAGTCTTTCTAGGTGTAACACCATGCAATGGTAAGGTAAGAGGAGGATGTTGTTTAATCCCAAAAGTTATAGAAAGATGTTTGGAAAACACTTGAAACAGCTTGTGCAACATGATAATGACTAAAGAAATGCATAGAAAATAGTTTTAAATATATCCAAATGCATTCAAATGAAATCTATAAGCATAAAAAATGTAAATGTTTTTTGTATTTCTAAAGAAATTTATGATTTTTAATTTTTCATATATAAATGCAAGAGCATAAAATAAATCTACTTTTAAATGCATGTAAGATCTAACATAAGATGCAAATCTAACACCAAAAAGAAAGAGTTGTCTATCGCAGGTTCACCAAAATGTAACATATAAAATATGGATAGGGTTTAGAACAATGAAGATTTTCTCATAAAAGTAACCCTATGCCACATTTATCCACTTACATTCAATTGTAATTGATAAGGGGTGCATATCAGAAAATGTTTGCAAAGAATAGTGGAGTAAAATACATACCTCTGAAAAATAACCTGCTGAAAACCCTATGAGACAATCTTAGAAACTGTTGATTTCCAGGATTCTAAACTAAAATTGCAAGATCTACAAAACCCAAAAATCATTTTCCATTCTGACATAGTTCCAATTTGTACCCTCAAGTTAATGTCACCATTGACCAAAATTTCTGATTGCACCCTAGGGCAAAATTGACCTAAAAAGTATCAAACTGAAATTCTATTTTTAGATCCTGGAAGTTTTTTGAAAAGGTATCCAAATCTTCGTCCTGATCTTCTATTCTTAACCTGTACTTGCAAGAAAAATGGTTTGTTTTTTTGGGGGAGGGGTTTTCCTTGGTCAAACCACGACTTTGGAATTAACCTTAAATATATAATTGAAATTGCAGGAATAAACAAATTAAATGAAACAATTCACCTTGCTCATGTAAAAGGTCCTTGTGGAGGATTTGAATCCTTGAACCCACAAGTATGGATGCACCAAATGGATGTAGAATTTAGAATTTATAATGTAGGATGTAGAATGTCTCAAATCAATTTCTTGTAAATCTTCAACACCAATCTTGAATGGATCTTGGAAGAGGAAGAGGCTTGGAGAAATGTTGATGGAGAAATCTTCAACAAGAGGGCTCCATAGAGCTTGAATCCTTCAATGGCTACCAATGGATCTCCTTGATGAAGTGAGTGCTTGAGAAATTCTTGAATCCTTGAGAGTAGATGCTTGCTTCAATGGATTATTGCTTGCTTCAAGTGCCTTATGATTTCATGGTTAGAGAAAATGAGAGGAGAAGGCTTCCTTTTATCGAAATCTAGGGCACAATCTTCTAGAGAGGCCTACATAGGAGAATTAAATCCCCATTATACCTATATCCATAGAAGAGGACCTATATTAAATATAATTTAAGAATCGTTGCTTCAACGACCAAAATAGCCAACTCGAAAGTGGGAATTAAACTTTTCCGAAGCCCGAGATCCAAAAATCTTGGAAATCTGGAATTTTACCCAAAAAGTTTGACCTTGACCCAAAAAGGTCAACCTTGACCCAAAAGGTTGACCTTGGCCTAAAATGGTTGAACTTGACCCTAAAATGTCAACCTTGACCCTGAGGCCAAAATCCCAGTTTGCAGTTTAGGATGCCAGAAACAGGCTGGAAAAAGTGGGAAATGGGGCAGAATAGGGGAAAAAGCCTGATCCAAGTCAGAGACCCATTCAAGGTGCTTGACATGACCCCAAACCACTTACTCGAAAGGATAAACTATTCTACAATGGAAGTGCTTCCATTTTTTGACTATACACTTTCTTATCCCTCTTCCATCCAATATCATACTGAACCTTCTTTGCTATCTCCTTCCAAAAACACATAAGTATTGGTTCTTCTTGGTGCCTTACTAATGGTTTCAACTCATATCTCTTGCCTTCATGGTGAACCAAATACTTATTTTTTAATCCATCATGAATAACTTTCCTTGACCATTTCCAAGACCTTCCTAAGATCAAGTGACCACAACTCATATCCAAAACATCACACAATACCCTATCTCTATACTTGCCAACTGAAAATTCAATTATGACTTGAGTACTAATAAAAAAATTATGATCCACATTTACCCAAGTAGCATAATATGTCTTAGGATGTAAAAACAAATTCAAATTTAACTTCCTAACAATCTATCGAGACACAACATTATGACTTGCTCCTAAGTCTATAATGAATCTACATACTTTACCTTGGATTAAGCAATTTGATCTAAATATACTCACTTATGGATGCCATGGTTGTCCTCTTCCCATCAATAAGTAGTCTCCATCCTCTGGTTGAATTACAATGGGCTCTTTTTTCTCTTCTCTCTTGGTTTCTTCTTCCATCAAGTTCACTCTCCTGTCTCTACCCTTGTCCTCATTCCATTTAGGAAATCTAAAGGATTGATGACCCACTTCATTGCAAGTAAAGAATCTTCTTGTAAACATTCCATTTCCTCTTCCTCAATTTATTCCTCCTCTATACCCTCCTCTTCTCTCTAATGTGTAAGGATTTTCTTTGTCCCTATCATTGTTTTTTCTAAAAATTAGTGGTGCCTCTACCACCTCTTCCTCTCATAGAAGATCCTCCTCTTGTTTTATTATGCTTCTCATGCCTTCTTCTTATCTTCTCTTCAGCCTTCATGGCTAATTGATAGAATTCATCAATTTTCCTTGGGGTAGTAAGACTAAGTTCATCCTAAATGTTGAACCTTAGCCCCCCATGTACCTTGCAATCTTCTCTTCTACTTATTCTTAATGACCTGTTCTGATATCCAACTTAAGGAACTCCTTAGTGTACCTTTGTACATCCATATTCATTTGTCTAAAATCTCTCATCTTCTTGTATAACTATACTCTATAATCCTTTGGAAAAAATTTGCCTTCATCTTATCCATCATACTATACCAAGATTTGATCTTGGGTTTCCCATTCTTCCACCTTTCTACCTGAACACAATCCCACCACAATAATGCATGTCCCTTCAACCTGGACTTTGCAATCTTCATTTTGTCCTTCTCCTCTATTCCTTCAAACTCAAAGAAATTCTCAATTGCACTCAACCAATCTATTAGTTCCTCATCATCCATCTTCCCTCCATACATTGGTAATTTTTTCCTTACCCTTGAATCTCCATTCTTTATGGCCTTCACCAACTTAGTCATCCTCTCATCCTCAGGGTCTAACTGCTCTTCCTCTTGGGGTACTTCTTCTTCGCCTTCTTCTACTTCCTCATCTAGTCTGATTCTCTTGTCTCTCTTCTCTAGTGCTAATATTCTCTCCATCATGGTCTTCATCATTCTATCCTTCTCATGGTTCTCTTTCTCCCTTTGTTCTAGTGTTTCATTCAACTTCCTATTGTCTGCCAACTGCTCCTTGACTATCCTGGCCAACTATATGTTTGTCATCCTTGTAGGAAACTCCTCTTCTCCTTTAGACATGTTCCCTAATATACTTGTGGCTCTGATACCACTTGATGCAGTAGAAAGGGTGGTGGACTAATTAGCAAGGTAATATGCACAAATTTAATTTACCAATGAACTATCCTTCCAAGTGCACAATGCTTTAAGAGACTCAACTCAACCAAAGTTACTCTAGATGCAACCCAATGATAGATTTGATTTATTTGGGGTATATAAGGACATATTCAAGTGGTTTTGTGATTTCTAGAGTTATCCCTTACTCACAATGATGAAACGTCTTCAAACTGGCCTAGAGGCCTAATTAGATAGTCATGTAGCCCTATAGTGACCTTTTTGTTCTTAAAAATCTTCACTTTCCCAAAACACTAGGAGAACTAAATGCATATTTGGACACCCTTTTTTCCATATGAAAACATATCAAAGACTTAGGTAATGGTACTTTGGACCAAACTGTAGTACTCTGACTATACGCCTACAAATACACTAAAAACTTGAAGATTTAACAAAGAAACTATATCATAGGCATGTCTCCAAGGTCTCAACTCTTTGAAAATGACCTAAAATGAATCAAAACCCTTGAACCTAGGATGAATTAGAACCAAGACATAAGGAACCCTAAAAGCCCTAATTTGGTTACTTCAAACCCTTGAATCTGAGGCTTTGCCAATCTTGACCTTCCACACTCTTCTAGGATCAATTGGTGGTTTATTCACCATTCATACCACCCCAAAAGACAATTTCAAACATAAAATGGCTATATTGTTAATCCCAATCTCCCACTGCTACTCCTTAGCAACCAACTTTATTAGAAACTTCATTTTTATAGTCAGTGATCACCCATTTTCCTTCAAACTCTGCAAGTAAGATCATTTGCATTTATGATACATTGTTAGTTTTCTCATTCCATGGATCCTAGGCCTATGCACCAATGGAATGGATCCTAATTACAAACTAGCTTTCAAAATAGATGAAAAACTTAACAAAATCAAACTTTAATTCATTGGAAATGACAGTACAGTCATGTAAAATGACTCTCAATGCATTAGATAGGGAAATGAATAGCTTTAGATTTCTTACTATTCCAAAATGTAACTGAAAATTGAACCAAAAATTTTTGAATCCTTTTACAAATGGATAAGACACAAAAGTTGCAAACTGAATTTGTATGTTATTAAAATCTCAGTGACTGTCCTTACACTCCAAGCCTCCTTGCCTGTACAATGGAGTACCAAGTACAAATAGAAACTAAAATTTAACCTCCCCAACCTCTTCTAACCAGTTTGAGGGATTATTTAAGTGTTTAAACAAGAAAAACCAATTTCCCTCCTAAATGGCTACTAGCCGTTACATTTTAAATATTTGAATTTTTAAACTTAAAAATGCTTTAAAAGCCTTGTAAATAGGAATTTAAGAACTCCAAAGGTTTCCAAACACCTGGGAGACTTAATTGTATCATTCCTATAACCCTAACTACCCGAAGACACCCTTGGACACTAATGGTCCATATTACATTTATTCCTTCCTTTCAAGGATATAAACTTATTCCTTATATGTAAATGTTATTTCATGGCATGAAACCATTATAGGAGCCAATACACTATAGTTGATATGATTTGCACCATTTAGGATCCTTTTGGACCTCTGACTTCCATTAGGTTTCTTTCATTCCTTCCTAGTCTTCATGGTTTGGTTCATGATCTTCATGTTGATCCTTGGTGCTCATGTACCATCCTTCTCCTTTATATCCCATTTGTTTGAGAAGATCATATCTTTTACCATACTTTTCTAGGGATATTTCCACATGTTTTACCTCATTTTTTTTTGGTTCTCCCTTGTAAATCCAAGCCAAGACTGCTTTTTCTTCTTTTTCATCTTCTTGGTAGGTAGATGCTTTAACCATACCATTTGCTTTGTGAATTTTTGTCTTTTTAGATGTAATAGGTGTGAAAGATGGGGAAGGTTTCCCATAGGATCTTGGAGACACTGGCAACTCTTTCAATGATGGGGTCATGTCTAGCTTGTATTCTCCCATACTAGTTTCTTCAATTTTTAAGGTCTTTCTAAAGCTTTTGAGGACCATGTCCTTAGTATTTTAAGGTACAGTTTCATTTGGAACTTCCTTGTTATGAGGGACCATACTATCTACTTTAACATTGTTGCAAGTATAACTGGCATCTACAGGAATTGTCACTTCCACCCCATTATGTGGGAATTTGATACACTAGTGGTAAGTATATGTTACTTCTTTCATTTCATGGATCCAAGGTCTCCCTAGTAGTATGTTGTAAGCCAAGGGTAGATCTAGAACTTGATAGATCACATTTCTTTCAACTGTTCCTATTCTGATTGGAAAAATAATGAGACCTTTAGAGGATATTTCTTCTTCATCATAAGCTTTGATAGTGATCTTACTTCTTGAATCAATGGTTTGTTCTAAGAGACCCAACTTCCTGATTAGATTGAGATTACAAATTTTCAATACTGCACCTCCATCTATCAATACACATCTAACATGGGATTTTTGAATTAGGACTTCAATATGAAGAGGTTGGTTATGTGGATGTGTCAATGATTTATCATATTCTTCTGAAAAAGAGAGGTAATCATGTGGTGTTGATATATGATTAACCATTGCTTGGATTTTTTCTACATTAATGTCCTTTGGCACATTTTCTGAATGTAGGGCTTGTTCAATAACTTCCCTATGCACTAAGGAGATTTTAAGTAACTCAAAGATGGAAATTTGAGCAGAGGTTCATTGAAATTAATCCACCAAGTTATAGTTTCCTAGTGGAATGGTAATTATTTGTCTTGCTGTTGCTGGTTTGGGAATAGTGACAATAGGTACCTTGGAAGTTGTTAGTGGTTTTAATAAGGAATTAGGTCCTTTTATTGTGACTTGTGCTTGACTTCATGTCACTGCATTTGATTGGGAAGATGTGTCCTTAACACCTTTGATAGTGATCACATTAATTTATTCATATTTAATGTTGAGCATGTTGATCACATTATCATTATTGGAGTAGGCATAGTTTACTTCATTTCATTTTCCTTTAGATGCTTCCCCTTTCTCATAATTAGGGAATGGTTTGTTAAATGTCATATGGTCTTCATTAGTGGTGTGCCCTTCCACTTTGATCTTTCCTCCTTCAATAAGGTCTTGTATAGCATGTTTAATTTTAAGAAAATTATTAGTCTTATGTCCCTTGTTTTTGTGAAATATATAATAAGAGTTGTGATCCCACCATCTTGGTTTGACTTCTGGTTCCCATGGTTTTGAATCTGGGATTGTAAGAACTTTGTTGTCCAAGAGGGTCTTTAAAACAGTCTCAAGAGGTTCACCCAAAGGAGTGAATGTTTGTTGAGGCTTAGAAGTCCATGGTCAACTCTTGTTTTTCTCATTATTTTCTTTAGGTGTTGTGGTTGTTACCTTGGCATCTTTACTTGCTTGCATGCTATTCGTTAGATTGAACACTATTGGTTTAGGATTAGAATTAGATGCATCTACCACTCCATCATTAACAACATTCTTGTTTTGTTTCCACCATTTAGGTTTGTTGTTGGAGTTGGTAGATTTGTTATCACTTTGGATAGTGATTTCTCCCTTCTTAACCATGACTTCTTCAATATAGATGGCCTTCTTGATCATCTTATCAAAGCTAGGTGAATCCTGCATTTGTAA
The DNA here is from genome assembly GCA_018584345.1 of Thuja plicata. Classification (NCBI taxonomy): domain Eukaryota; kingdom Viridiplantae; phylum Streptophyta; class Pinopsida; order Cupressales; family Cupressaceae; genus Thuja; species Thuja plicata. The sequence continues at coordinate 1,373,342 of MU228456.1, read as the reverse complement.
TGCATATTTTAATTTAGGTATCAAGTTATTAATAAATATTTCTGTCTTCTCTGATTCGGGAATAGCTTTTGAATACATTGCAATGATTTTCCTCCACCTTTGTAAAAAGTGTGTAAAGGATTCACTAGTTCTTTTCTTTGTGTTACACAACTCCATCATGGTTACGTCATGTTGTATATTGTAGGAGTAATATTGGATAAACTATTGAATTAACTCCTCAAAATATTTTACCTTAGGTGTGAGTTTGGAGAACCACTCCATAGCATTTCCACATAGAATTCCTGGAAATAGCCTCATTAGGTATGTAGGTTTGTGCATGTACTCTATTCTTAGAGCACAAAACTCTCTCACATGGTCATGTGGATCAGTCTCTCCCATATACTTGTCATATTTTGGCAATGCCATGTTGGGAGGAAATGGAACCATATTGATACTCTTGTCAAAAGGAAATGGACAAATGGAGTCCAAAGAGTATTTTGTCTTTGGTTTAGCCTTCTCTCGTTTGAGAGTTGCAAGTTCTACTTGCATCAAGGTCATTTTTTTGGTGAGAATAGAGATAGGGGTTGATATCTCTTTTTCCTTTAGTTTTTAAACATCATAATCTTTAGGTAATTTTACTCCAATAGATGCTAGATGAAGAAAGTATTTATATTTGTCTTCACCAATTATCTTTTCCATTGTTCTTTGGAATTTCCTACTTAGTTTGAGTCTGTTGTACTCTTCTTCGGGAATGTCCTCATCACTTTTTGACTCAAACAAAGGGTGTGTGATGTTGACGTCTTCCTAATTATTGGTATTGTCTTGATCTTGCTAGTTTTTCTCATGGTTGTATTCTTTGAAGGCATTAGCCCATTCATTCCTATCAACATCCATTGTTGGTGAGTCTATGTCAAATAGATGATTGCGAGATGTCTCTCCTTTTTGAAAATGTAGCAATTTAGGTGGTACTTTTGATTCATCAGCAAGATACTTGTTACATCTTGTGTTAATTATGACGTTGTATCCCAACTATGTCCAAAGTTTCCCAATAGTGCCAAGTGAGGTCTCAAATCATTCAAGTAAGTGTGTCCAAATTGTAAGGATTGTTTATTGTTTGATGGAAGTAAATGACTCCAACGTCAAAGGGTTAGAATGCCCTAATAATGAGCTAGGAATTAAGTTTTTTTTAAGAGTGAATAGACCACACATTTTGAGACAGATTGTAAGAGATCAAAATGACATGTAAGGTAGAATTGAAATTTTTTTTTGAAACAGCAACAGGGAGACCAAAAAAAGCAACAGGGTCAGACTAATGAGCCAATAGGGTATCCAAATGAACTAATTTTCTCTGAGAGGCAACTATGCAAGTGCCCACTACCCTAGATGCGACACTCTGAATGCAAGCCTTTGCAAAACTAGATGTGAGCCTAAGTATCCTGGATGCGACCTTTCTCCCTAAAAGCGATACAAGATTGAACAGATGCGAGCTTGCACATTGCATGCGAGCTTGCACACTGCATGCGAGTTTGCACAACTAGATGCGAGCCAGGATAGACCAAAAATTACTCTCCGATGTTCTGTCAATTTGTTGTTTGATTTTTCTTGAATTTTGTGTAAATTTGTCTGACAGTAGGTTGCTTTTGAGTCTTTCCAATGAGTGAAAAATATAGTATGTAGCCAGAGGATTGAGTTTTTTTCTTGTTTGAATGATTTATCTTTTTAATGAGCTTTCAAACACAAAACATTTTTGCATTGTTAGGGGTGAACAAAACACATTCTTACACCCTTTTTCTAAGTAGAGGATGAAAATCCTTGCTCGTAGACTTAGGTACACACTCAAATGCTAATCAGAATATGGCCATCACCAAGAACGCAATGGATAGAGTCATGATGCCATATTAACCAAATCCAAATGCAAGTGAGGGAACAAAATGATGAGCATCTTAGGGAAATTACTTTTTGCATTACACAAATATTATCACCCTTTTGGGGATGAATCAGGTAGCTTGAATACAAAGTTTTTTTTATGATGGGTTAATCCGTTTGAAATCGTCTCTATTAGATTTGCACAAGGAAAAATTGAAGCGTATAGCCCTATGAGTACTCAAATATGTGTAGTATCACAAGCAAGATTCAAGTGGCTCCACTGTACACATACCCAAGCATGTTCAAGGAATGATGTCAAAATTTCAAGAACAAAACTGATTATGTCTTCCGAGGCTTTAGCCTTCAAAGAAGAAATTATTTATAGTGATTTAGAAGGGTTGGCATAAAACTTGTCCTCACTTGGATCATTCCCGATATATTTTTCCCTCAACTAGAAGGCCCGCTAATGTTGAATAAGCATACAAAGGATTGGCGAGCTTAGGATTTCAATATTTCTGATTCTTCAAAAGAAGAAGAGCATAATCTCCTATTCCATGCCATTTTCTCCTAAAACACTTCAATTACATTTTCCTTCCCTCAAACCACTTCACTCACAACTCAATCCCCCATATTGAGTTTTTGATTCCCCTACTTGGAAGGAAGAGAAAATCCTCTAGTGAGACTAAAAGGCAAGTTTAAGCTTGATTTAAATATTAGTAAGTTAATGAAAACACAAGCAAAGTTTGTTTGTTCAATTTCACTAGTAAAATTGGCCCCTATTTTTGATGAAAATTGGTCGAATTATCTACGCAGATTGGTCGAAAGACCCACAAATTATTTTTTTGGTATTTTTATCGTCGAACGATCGACACATTCTTGTAAATGTCAAAATTTCTACACAAACTTGGTCGAAATTAGCATATTCAAATGCCCATATTATTTGTCAAAACTGTGCCTAATGTTCATCAAAATGTTTGAAAAGTTTTGACCAAATTTAGTCAAAATTATGTTTGAAAATTTTCAACACAAAATAGTCAAAACATTTCAACTAAACTCTTTCTGTTTCAACCAGGATGCCAAACCCACAATGCAAACTTTTGACACAGAATGGTAAAAACATTTCGACCAAACTCTTTTTGTTTGACCAGGATGCCAAACCCACGACGCAAGCATTGGACCAATTAATGTCGACCAATTAATGTCAAAATTTTGACAAAATTTGAATTAAAAAAAAAAAAACAAATTCTGAAACCAAATAGCCTCAGTTTTGGTACTCAGCTTCAATAGAAGATGGACCAATAACAAATTTATTCTTGCTCTCTAACAAACAAGTCTTGAACCAAGTGAGAAGCTATAAGTTCACGACTTCAACTTATAGCTTCTCACTTGGTTCAAGACTTGTTTTTTAGAGAGAAAGAAGAAATTTTTAATTGGTCAATCTTCTATTGAAGCCGAGTACCAAAAATGAGGCTATTTGGTTTCAGAATTTTCTCATTGAGTTTGGTATTCAATCTAAACAACCATCAATCATATTTTGAGACAATCAATGTGCTACTCAAATCTCATGTATCCCAATCCATCATCAAAGGACCAAGCATATTGACATCCAGATACACTACATTGGGGATCTCATTCATGGACAAGTCATCAGTCTACTATTGCCCAACACCCAAGCAATTTGCTAATATTTTTACCATAACCTTCACGTAAAGAAAGTTTTCTTATTTGTTAACTTTATTGGGGGTGTGGGAGGCTTCATCTTGTGGGGGTAATACCTGGTCTTCTTGTGCCTTGATCCATAGATTTCAGTAGACCTTTGGGCTTCATGGCTCTGTCCTAGTCAAAAATTTTCCCGTTGTGCGACCTGCAAAATTTGCAGTGCTCATCTTCATTCTTTTCCTCCCGGAGATAGAATTGTTATATATTATGTTTTTTAAAACAAGAATTGTTGTATGGGGGAAAATGAAACAAAAATGTAACTTATTTATTAGCAAACTCTTTGATTTATTTGTGGATTGATAATATTTTCCTCATATGATCTATTCAACTTTAACCAATATTACTAAGAGGAGGTACACACATCCACAATATCATGCAAGAGAGAGGGGGCATCGAGGGATGCAGGGGGAGGGGTGAGTACAAGGAATGTACCAATCATCATATTCACACCTTAGAGGTTGAATTTATGTCACATCAACCTCCTGAATTAGAAAAAGAAGAGAAGTTCAATATAAGAACTATAATGTAGAATCCATAAATCAACATTAATATTTTGAGTAATTATAAAC
>MU228456.1:1337077-1363195 GCA_018584345.1 Thuja plicata | reverse complement strand
GAAGAGGTGGGTGAAGTTACCCATGTGGACTGGAGAGATGGGTGGAGTAACCCATGTGATCTAATTGGAGTTATCACTTTGAAGATAAATGAATATTTAATTCATTTATTTAATAATTGTTTTCAACATGTGAGATAATTGAATTCTTTTTTATTAAGAATTGCTTTATTTGATGAAACTAAACTTAATTTAATTGAAATTAATTTAATTGGAAGAATTTAATTAGTAAGTTTAAATATTTGAATTTAAACTATAGGAAATTGAGTTTAATTAATTAATTAATGGTAATTAATCAATTAAAGCTTAATTAATTAAATAAAATTAATTATTTAATTAATTTTGGGAATTTGATTAGATGATTTGGGGAATGAATTTAGAAGAAAATAGATGATTAATTAATGATTAAAAAACCATTAATTAATAGATGAAAATTAGTGTTTTTAATATAAAATCACAAGCCTGTCCATTTTAGGGTGTCTGCATTTGCCCCTCTTTGATGTGATGTGACTTGTCGCAGTGTGTTAAAGATTCTTTGATTTTTCCCCAGCTTGCCCTGGCATTTAGTAGGTGTATTTATGCCCCCTCAACAAATTTGAGCAAAAAGTCACGAGACGAGCGTTAATTTGTTGAAACTGCAAATTGTGTAACTAGGTAGCTGACGGATCTGAAAAATACTTTAAAATACTTCTGTAATTGACTTTCAAAGTTTTCGGGGATCGGGAAGAAATTTTGGAGCTCCCGGGTGAAATTAGGGTTTCTCGGCTCCCCTATAAGTAGGTAAGAGAGCTCTTCATTTGTCACTTTGCAATTTGGAGCTCTTATCTTCTTGGTGAATTTGTTTATTGTTTTCTGCTTCCTTTTTGTCCTATTTTCGAGCGATGGTGGGTCTTCCAGGCATTGTTCACATTTCTAATCGAGTCCATTCCTACCGGTGACCTGCTGGCTCTGGATGTCCGGTGAGTTTCCTCGCTTTGCGCATCTTTTATTGCATTATTTATTAATTTTAAATTTTGTACTTTAAATTTATGCCTTTGTTGCAATCGCCTACGGTTTTGCCACAATTGTGGTTTAAATGTTGCAATTGCTAGTTCTAAGCCGCAATTGATAAAATTGCTGCATTTGCCTTCTTAAAATGCTGCAATTGTTGTTTGAGTGCCGCACTTGTAGTTTAGGTGCCGCAATCGCATAAAAGTTTCACAATTGACCATGTTTAATGCCGCAATCAACTATTTAATACTATATGCCTGATGTCTTTGTCAGTTATCTATTTCTTTTGGCTTTTGTTACGGTCCTCAATATCTGAAACTAATAATTTTCTATTTTTGGACTTTCTGTGCAGTTCATCGGGCGTATTTTGTGGTGTCAAGAGTCGAGGCCAGCAGGACTCATGTACAGATTTCAGCTGTCAGAGGATGAGAGGTCAGTACTTCATGACCTGGGATTATATTGGATCTTCTATATGCCTGAGATCACGACCAACAGGGGTCTGATCTCTGCTCTTATAGAGCGATGGCATTCGGAGACCTATACTTTCTGGTTACCCACTAGGGAGTGCACTATTACTTTGGAGGATGTATATCGCATCCTCCAACTCCCTATCTAGGGTGAGTTGGTGGAGTATTCCACCCACACTGGTGTGACTACTTTGACTGAGCTTTCTAGACTGCCCCAGGATCAGCTCAGGCTTGCCAGAGGTTATGACATTCCGTGGTCGAGATTCAAACTTGGTTTAGATAGACTATCCACATTGCTGGGTAGTTTTATTTGTGGGATCCTTTTCCCCGATCGCCATCAGCATGGATTTTCTGTAAGGTTTGGTAGTGTTCTCCAGAGTATGGTCCGAGACCATATTGTCTTTGCATGGGGCCCATGCATGTTGGCCCACATGCATTTTCATATGATGTATGTGGCTTACCTTGATTGCCGTCCTGTGGGTGCCCGTGCTCTCCCGGCTGATAGGCCATATGTATATATGTATGATGGAGCAATTGTTCAGACCCATATGGGTCATCTTTCTTACTGGTGATAGCAGCTAGACATGATTCCATATTTTATCTGGAGACCTTACTGAGATTGTCCTGTTTGGGATGATGAGGATATCCATCTTCCTTTTTGTAGATAGCAGAGGTATCTGATTGGTCGCATTAGTGACCATGTTCATATGATTGATTTCCATAACACCGACAGGGTGTTATGACACTTTGGCGAGCAGCAGGATGTTTCAGATTCACATGCTTATTTTGCTTGGTGATCGAGGGATTCTCATGTCTGGGGTGTTGTAGTGTCTCTTGATGCTACTCACACTGAGTTTTTAGGACTGCTTCCTATAGCATGGACCTGGTTTTCTGCTACTGTTGACCCAGGTTTGTCTTTTATGTGTTTTCTTATGTACTTATTTTATGCTCTCTAATTTGTGCTCATATCTTGCGTTGATACCTATGTATATCTACTCTGGTACTGATATTTGACTTATCTTTTGCAGGCACTACTCCACAGTATGATGCCCATTGGTTGCAGCATCGTCCTATTGCCTTGACAGATGTTTCACATCCTATTCCCAGGACTATCATGCGGAGGGCTCGACGGGTATGGCGCAGCAAGGGAGGCTGTGATGGAGGGAGGGGTGGTGGATGGGATGGTGGACGAGGGAGAGGAGGGAGAGGTGATGATGGTGGGAGGGATGGAGGATGGGGGAGAGGTGATGATGGAGGAGATGATCCTATCTCGGGGGTGCCACAGGTGTAGTGAGGATGGGAGGTGGTCAAAGCAGTGGTCAATCCCGAGTTGGGCTGGGTGCCATTTTGGATGAGGAGGAGGCACCCCAGTTGGTGCATAGGGTGAGCAGGCATACGATAGTAGTTTTGGCTCCTCGACAGGAGGATTGGGTTGTTATAGAGGAGGTGGATGTAGAGCTCACCGATATAGATGTGGAGGCTCTTGATGAGTAGAGTGCTGATACTGGATCCTCGGAGGAGAGTGGAAGTAGTAGGAGTAGCACTGGGGAGAGATCCGAGAGTGAGGATGATTCCGTGGTTGTCAGGCGGAGGCACTATGAGGGGCTGGGTGGAGAGGCAGAGGAGGGAGACATGGATGTAGCCATGGGTGGGATGGATGATGATCCCTCAGAGGTGGAGCACCTAACCTAGTAGGTTTAGGACCTTCAGGCCTGATTTTCCCTATCTGATGCATGTGCTACTGCTTTAGAGGCTTAGGTTACAGCAGCGGAGTCCAGAGAGCGACAGGCTCAGACCAAGGTCCGTACATTTATTGACAGTGTACAAGATGTTGGTCAGAGAGATATATTAGATAGATACTAAAAATCTGGGTGAGATGCTCAGAGGGAGATAGACTACTTGAAATGGCATTATGAGGGCGTAGTCCCGGCAGAGTAGAGAGTGCCTAGCTATACCGCTTCCTAGAGATTGAGCCAAGCCCAGCGGTCCCAGAGTAGTGGTATTAGAGCACCCATTTCTTCTCATAGACCACCTTCTAATATGCCACCCCCTCGTCCACCTCCTGGTGAGGGTGGGGCAGCACATGTTGATTCCCTTATGTACAATGTACCATTTTTGTTGTGATTCCATTATATACACTCTGAGGAGTGCCATTTTTGTATCCCAATACACTGATATTTATTGATATACATGTTGATTACCTTTTGTGTTCAGACTTGCGACTCTTCATAGTACTCAGATATTTTGATTTATATGAGATGCAGCTATGTTCTAATATGATGTGCAAAGGTTTTACTTTCTATATGTATGATTCTACATGATTGATGAGATGTATATGCCATGTCTTTCTATTATGCAGACTTGTATGTGGATGGTTTACTATTTCTATGATACTGACTTGTTATGCAAGGTGGTGTAAAATGAGATGCATGGTTATATGAGATTCTTTATGGATGCATGTGATTTTAAATTTTAGCATGTATGCAACTACCGTGTTTGTTTCCTTTTTTACTTTTCTGATGTACTTAATGAATGAATGCAAACTACTATGCACAAAATATCTGAGTAATGCATTTGTTAGTTAGAAAGAATTTATTTTGGACAGATGTGCTCTGAGATTGATCTGATTGAAGGTAATGATAGAAAAGTTTTCTTTTTGCATTTTTTGGATAGATATGAACTGATAGAAAGGATGAATGTCTCAAGTCACTACCCCAATTTCCAATAATTGTCATCATTGCATCTTTTTTTTTTGTATTTTCTGATATTTTGGAAGAGCGTCGAATGATCCAGATCACATACCACCTGGATACTGCCATGACCTCTTGATAGCGGAAGGAGTAGAGAGATTGAATAGAAAGAGACCCATAGTGCACCCAAATATTGACCGACTGGGTTCAACTATGTTCCCTGTTTGAAAAGAAAGAGAGCCAAAAGCACCCAGATATTGACCATCTGGATACCGCTTGTCCTCTGAGTTAATCTAAAACAAAGAAACCAAGATAGAACTTCTATGTACCCAGAGTCCATCTAGATGACACTGTGAGCTCTTGATTTCTTGAAAGGGAAAGCCAAGCAAATAAGATAGAACTCCTATGCCCCTAGAGTCTATCTGGATAGCATCGTGAGCTCTTGTTTGCAACATAAAGGGAAAGACCATAGAAACCAAGATAGAACTCCAAAGCAACTTAGAGTCCATCTGAATAGTGATGCGAGCTCTTGATTCTATATAGAAAACAAGCAAAATAAAAGAGAAGGAATGTCCAATTCTTTCCCAGGTTTAATCTCAGATCGTGGAACTGCGTAGCTGCCAGATAAGTGACAGGGCCTACCACATTTATCCTAAATCATCATGGCCCTAAAATCAAAGTGAACATTCAACAGACAGAAATCAAAGAAAAATAATTCATGATCTATCACAACTACTCTCCTCACATGGTGCATCCTAGAGTAGTGTAAGAACATAACCCCAAAATATAGGCTGACATCTAACTGACTTGACTGACCTAGTCAACATTTTTGTGTGATCTCTCGATGCAGTTGGATTCTCATGATTGGTTTGACTCTTTGGATTGGCTTGATTGGCTTGATTTGATTGATCATGTTGGAAGCTAATTAAGCTGTGTCAGATGGGCCAAATGCTTGTTTGCAAAGCTCATGATTGTGACAGTATGGATTGACAGATTTGATTGCCCTAATCATATTGGCAGTTGATCAAGCTGTGTCAGATGTGCCCAATGCTTGTCAAAAAAGCTCATGATTGTGACAATTTGATTGATAGATTTTGATTTGATCAATTTGGCAGCTGATCAAGCTATATTAGATGGGCCCAATGTTGATTTGCAAAGCTGATGATTGTGACAATTGATTTGACTGGGTGTGCTTGCCCCTTCCTCTCTTGATAACCGAGTTGGTTTTATTTTCTTTGGGATTTTTGCAATTTTTTAAATGTTTTTGATGAAGATTGATTTTCTCTTGATTTTTGAACTTTTTAAGGATTTTTGGAGAGTTTTCTGATTTTTAGGATTTTTGGGTATTTGGAATCGCCCCCTAGTCTGATGGACCAATAAGTAACCATGGGTAAGTGCTTTGTTCTCATAGTGGATTGTGCTACTGGATATTGCTTGGGATAGTCAGTCTTGCATTTTGAAGTGGGCTCAAGCCTTTTGGAGCTCATTGATGGTGAAGCTGGTTTTGAACACTTGGCACCTGTTTGCCAGGTTTTCACCAAGGTACCTACTCAATAGCGCCTGATTGCCAGGTTTTCACTGAGAGAGCGATGCTATTTTATCTTTACTTTTTTTTCTTTTTTTTTTCTTTTTTTCTTTTTTTTTTGTTGTCACTAAGGGGCCTGTTTGCCATGTTTTCACCAAGGTAACTTTTGTATTTTTTTTTATTTTTTTGGTATTTTTTGGATATGTAGATAAATGCCTTAACCATAGAGACCTTTAAGGGTAGAACCTCTTCAGGTGCATCTTGTTGATGTAGCCAGGGAGATGATCTCCTTCTGGTGTTGCTATTATAAATGCCCCACTCTGAGTAGAGTTGACAATAGCAAATGGTCCTAGCCAGTTAGGCTCGAACTTACCAGGTTTGACTTGCTCTGCTTGATTCTTCTAATTTTCCATGAGGACAAGGTCTCCTACCTCAAATATTCATGGCTTCACCTTCTTGTGATAGCTCCTTCTAAGATGATTCTAATAGCCTTGTAAGTGGTCGAAGGCATGTTTCCTTCTTTCATCTAGTAACTCTAGTTCACTGAGCCTTGCTACTCTATAGTCTTCGTCAGAAACCAGGTTCTTCAATGATATCCTCAGGGATGGGATTTCCACTTTGAGGGCTAATACCACCTCTATTCCATAGACTAGGGATAAAGGAGTTTCCCCCATTGGTGTTCTCACACTAGTTCTATATGCCCATAATGCGGGACTAAGCTATAAGTGTCAGTCTCGCCCTAATTTGTTTACTGTTTTCTTCAGAATCTTCAAGATTGTTTTATTTGTAGATTTGGCTTTCCCATTCCCTTGAGGGTAGTAAAATGATGAGAAGCCTTGTTTGATGTGGAATTGTTCACATAGGTCTTCAACATCCTTGTTTTGGAAAGGTGTACCATGATCTGTCATAATTGTTTGGGGGATCCCGTATCGACAGATGATGTGAGTAAGCATGAACATTGCTATCTATTTTCCAGTGATGTAAGTGAGGGGAATTGCTTCCACCCACTTTGTGAAGTACTTTGTTGCTACTATGATGTACTTGTGTCTGTTTGCTGAAGAAGGTGTTATCTTACCCACTAGGTCAAATCCCCACATTGAAAATGGTAACGGTGATGTGATGGGATTTAATTCTTGGGCTGGTGCATGGATGAGGTCTCCATGAATTTGACATTGTCTGCACCTTTGGACATGCTTGTGTGCATCTGTCTCTATTGTTGGCCAATAGTATCCCGTGCAGATTATTGTCTTAACTAAGTTGTTTCCACCTCCGTGGGTTCCACATATTCCTTCATGTACCTCATACAAAGCTTTCTGGGATTCCATGGAAGTGAGACATCGTAGTAATGTTCCATCAAGACTTCATCTATATAGAGTAGTAGAGAGGATTGTATACCTAGAGGCTTGTTGGATGAGGTTTTTTCTTTGGTTTATATACAAGTTTGGGGGTAAGACATTGTTTTGGAGATAGCTATAGACATCTTGGTACCATGGGGATTCAAGACCAACAAGGACACACATTGATTCTATGATAGATGCCTGATGTGATGGCACCAAGAGTTGTTCCACTAGAAATTGGAATTTGGTATCATTACTTGGCATATCAATCAGTGATGCTAAGGTAGCCATCACATCTGCCACTTTGTTTTGTGCTCTTGGGACTTTCTCGAAGAGAATGTAATGAAACTTGGTGCACAGTTGTTCCATCTGTGCTCTGTAACATATGAGATTCTCATCTTTGGTCATGTAATCATTGTTAACTTGGCTAATGACCAACTATGAATCACCAAAGACTTTCAGGTTCTTGATTCTCTATTGAATGGCTATCTTTAGACCATTGACCAATGCTTCATATTTTGCTATGTTGTTGGTGCATTGGAAGTTAAGTCTGAAAGACTTCAAAATTGTATCATGATCTGGAGTGATAAGAACTATCCCTGCCCCTGCTCCATGGTTTGTACATGATCCATCAAAGTAAAGTTGCCATATCTCAATCGCTAGTTGTAGTGTCATAATAGATTCGTCGGGGAAATCAGAGATAATAGACTAGTGGTCTTGAATCGGTGCCTCTGCTAGTTGATCAATGATCACTTATCCTTTGATAGCATTTATATCTACATACTCAATGTTGAACTTGCTTAAGATCATTACCCATTTTTCTAGTCTTCCAGTGAGTGCTACTTTGCTTAATATGTACTTGAGAGGATCAATATGTGCAACCAATTTTGTTTGGTGACTCAACATGTAGTGTCTTAGCTTTTGAGAAGCAAACACAACTGCCAGGCATGACTTCTCTATCAGTGTGTAGTTTATCTTATATCCAACCAGGGTCCTGCTTAGATAGTAGATGGCCCTCTCCTTTCCTGCATTGTCATGTTGTGCCAAGAGGACACCTAATGCTGATTCTGTCACTGAGATATATAGAAGCAATGGTCTACCTTGTACTGGTGGTACCAATATTGGAGACTTAAGAAGGTATCTTTTTGAATATCTAAAATGCCTTTTCGCATTGCTCTGTCCATATGAACTTGATGTCTTTATGCAATAGATGTTGGAATGGGTGGCACTTGTCTGCCAGTTGAGCTATGTAGTGTCTTATCGATTGGAGCCTTCCTTGTAACCCTCTTAGTTGTCTCAGGTTTGACGGTGGAGGCATGTCCAATATTTCCTTGACCTTTGCTAGATCCACTTCAATTCCTCTGTGTGATACTATGAACCCTAGTAATTTTCTCGTTGTGACACCGAATGCACACTTTTTTGGATTTAGTCAGACTTTGAATTCCTCCATTCTATCAAAGATGGGTCCCAAAACCTGTAAATGATCTTTACAAAGTATGGACTTTGCTAGTATGTCATCCACATAATCTTCCATTGTCTTGTGGATGAGATCATGAAATATGGTTGTCATTTCCCTCTGATATGTCGCTCCAACGTTCTTCAGACCAAATGGCATAACATTCCAACAATATGTTCCCCAAGGACATGTGAAAGCCATTTTGTGTTGGTCCTCTAGCGCTATCCTTATCTGGTTGTAACTTGAGAAGCCATCCATAAGTGATAGCATTTCATGCCCTGCAATTAGGCCCACTATCATGTCGATGTTTGGTAAAGGAAAGTCATCTTTGGGACATGCTATATTGAGGTCCCGGAAGTCCATGAAAATTTGAATCTGACCACTATGCTTCATAACTAGTACTAGATCAGATATCTAATCCGCATATGGTATAGGTCTGATGAATTTAGCATCCAGGAGTTTTTTTAGTTCTACCTTGACTAACAATGCAATGTGAGGGTGCATCTTTCTTAGCTTCTGTTTGACAGGTTTAGCATTTGGTAGCAATGGGAGATGGTGTAGCACCAACTCTAGATCTAATCCTGGCATATCTGAGTAAGACCATGTAAAATTGATCATTCTTTCCTTAAAGAAACTGATGAAATGTTCTCTCTCCTTAGGGGTGAGAGATTTTTCCAAGTAGATGTTCTTTGGGTTCTTGTCATCCCCCAAGTTGATTTCCTCTGTCGCTTCGGCTAGTAGTGCTGATTTCTCCTCTGTTAGGGGGAGAAATTCCTTCTTTCCATCTCCTAATGCCTCTGTGAGGTTTTCGCTAGAAGATGCATCTTCTTTTATCTTTTTACTCTTTTGTTCCTTTTTCTTTTGTGGACTAGAAAGAGGAGCTTCCTCCCCGAAGTATGCTGCTCTGTCTAGGTTGATAGAGAATCCTGCCTTGTGATCTCCTAATGGAACGCCTTCCCTCAGTCCCATGAAATGAGCTATTGCTTCATCATTTTCAAAGACATCAAGATCAGGTGGTCCTTGTTGATCTCACTCTATAAGCTTAGGGTGTACAAGACAGATACTTTCACTACTATTTGGCTTTGGTTGACTGAATGGGAATGCTGATATGGTGCCGACAAAATTAGACTGTGATGAGGACGCACCACTTGAGGTCTGATGAATGATATGTTTGTCTATATAGGGTTGTTTGGTAATGGTTAGTTGTTCAAATAGGTCTACTAGGTTTATGATAATATCGACTTGAGGGAAAAAGTAAGGGATTGATGGTTCAGAGTCGTGGAGGGATCTCCACTCATACTCATTGGAGTCAGTCTCAATGGAATGTTCGTTTGATGTCTCACTTCCTGGGGTATCGTCAATTGCTAAGTGTATGTTTATTTGGGTTTGTGTGGATCCTTCTTTGGTGGGCAACAACTGCGCTAATATGTTTCTTATTAGGACATGCTTAGTGTTGTGCCCCTGGTGCATCTATGCTATTTGCTCATAATTGACTGGAATGTCTTGAATTATAGGACTAATGCTTTGTTGTCCATAGCCCAAACCTCTAGTTTTTCTTTGGGTTGGTGGGAGAGGCAATTCATATATGCCCTGTTGCCTTGCCCCTAGTCTGGTTGTACCATTGTACCCAAACCTTTGTATCAATGTGTAACCATTACCATAGTTTTCCAAAGGTAGGGGTGGTCGGACTGTCTCAGGGGAGTCTCTGTATAACTAGGTATTGATGTCTTACTTAAAAGAATTCTCTTCTGCTATGTCCCCCCATCAGACAAAGGTTGTGGGTGGATATCTGAAAAGAACCGGCTGCTGAGTTTCTGTTGCACTGACAGGTTGTGGCATACCGTGAGTTATGGGGCTTAGAGGCATGTACGTGATGGTGAAAGCCTCTTCATATCTATATTCACCACATCCTTTGTCCGTGATAGATATTTTTCCTGCTTTCTTTGTGACATCTTTAAGATTTGAATTTGAAGGGGAGGAGATACTTGCGTCCTGGTTAATGACTATCTTTCCTGCTGCTCATGTGACATCTTTGGGATTTGGATCTAAGGAGGATAGGATGCTTGCATCTTGGTTTGATGGTACTTGGTTATCTGTGCTGATTTGGACCACATTACAATATTGGAAGGGATTGGGATCTCCCTCTATGATGATCTCCTCCCCTTGGTGAGGGAACTTGATGCATTGATGGTATGTTGACGGTACAGCTTACATTTCATGTATCCAAGGTCTCCCTAGTAACATGTTGTATCCCAATTCAAGATCTAAGATTTGGAAGGGAGTGTTTTTGACCACAGGTCCAATGCAAACAGGTAGAATGATAATACCCTTAGAGGACCTTTCCTCTTCATCATAGGCTCTAATATTTATCCTCCTTGTGACTTAATGCTTGATTTAGAATAACCCAGTTGCTTGGTTAACTTTAGAGTACAAATGTTTAAACCAGCTCCACCATCAACAAGGACCCTACAAACAACGCTTTTGTGGATTTAAACAAGTAAGTGTAGAGGATCATTATGCAGGGGTTTATGCAGCGACACATCACGGTCTGTGAATGTGGCATGTTTGTTAGCTGCTATATGGTTAACCATTATTTGGAAGCTTTTAGGTGTTATGTCCCTTGGGACAGCTGCATTTTGAAGTGCTTGATCAAGTGCTAGTTTATGCTGCGGAGATATGCACAAAAGGTCAAACATGGATATCTGGGTAGGTGTGCACTTTATTTGGTCCACTATGTTTGTTTGTGGATCCGAGTTTTCCATAGGATTGGCTGATGTAGTAGTTGAGGATGGTACTCCTTGCAAGATGACTCTAGCAAGATGTGTAGTTACAGTGCAATTGTTACCTTGGTACCTGATAGTGATTGTGGCCACATGGTTATCTGAAGGGTTTACGCAATTTATGGCATTGTCACTATTGACATATGTATAGTTAACTTTATTGGTTTGTCCACTAGACCCGGAGGCTTTTCCCTTGTTGTGATCATGGAAGGTATAATTGAAAATGGTGTGATCAGTTGTGCCTTTATTTTGAGTATTCATCACATCAATGATCCCTATGTCAATCAGATCTTGAATAGCATGTTTCAATCGGTAGCAGTTGGCTGTTTTGTGCCCCTTGACCCGATGAAACTCACAGAAGTATTTTTCATTATACCACCTTGGCTTGTTTTCCTCTTGTTCAAAGTCTCTGATTGCTGGGAGAGTGATAGTTTTTTATTGTATCAACTTACGTAAAGCTGACTCTATTGGCTCTCCCAATAGTGTGAAATCTCGTTGTTGGAATTGAAACCATGGTTTGCATTGATTCTGTTGGTGACTGTTTGACATCGCGGCTGCTTGTATAGGGAGAGGTTGGTTTTGGGTGTATTCTTGTTGAGTGGGCCTCGTGGGGTTTTGGTTTGCCACAGGTGCGCCTTGCAGTGACACCTTGGGTTGTGCATAGTTGACCATCTTTACATCAATGACACCATCGCTAGTGACATTTTTGTTCTTGTTCCACCACTTAGCTTTTTCTTTTGCATTCTTATTTGTGTTTTTTTGTGTGGGATCTACAAGGATTCCTCTTTTGACCAAGTTCTGCTCACAATGAACTCCTCTTTCGATGAGTTGTGTGAAGTTTGGAGCTAATTGTAGCTCTGTTGTGAATGACATGTCTGGGATCAGATTGTCAACAAACATGACTATTAAGTCTTGTTCAGGCACATCATATGTTATATGGTTTGTCATATTCCTCCATCTCTATAGGAATTTCACAAAGGACTCTCCATCTTTGTGTTTAATATCACAAAGCTCCTTGATGCTGACCTTGCGCTCGATGTTATGATGGAAGTGGGCTATGAACTTTTCAGCCAATTCTCCCCAAGACTGGATGCCATGAGGTAGATGTGAGAACCATTCCATTTCTGGTCTGGCTAAACTTTGTGGGAAAAATTGCATTAGATATGTCTCATCATGAGAGACTTTGATGCAACTAGCAAAGAACTCTCATATATGCTCAATAGGGTTGGTGGTGCCCCTATACTTGTCAAATTTTGGCACTGAGAAGTGGTTTGGGAATGGAGACATTTGAAGAGAATGGTCAAAGGGGTATGGGTATAGATCCTTTGTGGTATAGGAATTAGTTTTCCCCTGGTTTTGTATATCCATCATTTGGTTTTGAAGGGTTTCCATCTGTTGCATTAGCATGTCCATTTAATATTGTGGCTGATGCGTGTGGACATTCCTTTGTGCCATGGTGGGTATGAGGTTGCACCTCTGTGTCCCTTGAGTGGGAACATAGGATTTCATCCTATGGATTTGATATTGATTCCCCATTGAGTGATTTGTAACTTGAGGGACATGAGTAGTCCATGGTGGGTTTTGAAGTGTTTACGGTTGTGACTAAAATGGGGGTTGATAATGCTGGGGTATGTATTGCTACTGCTGAGGTTGGGTTTGAAAATGGAGTTGTTGTTGCTGAGGTTGGATATGAGGCAACTGAAGCTGGGGTTGCTATTGCAGGTGTTGGAACTGAGGCAACTGAAGCTGGGGTTGCTGTTGCGGAGGTTGGATATGAGCTAACTAAAGCTGGGGTTGTTGTTGCTGAGGTTGGATATGAGGAAATTGAAGCTGGGGTTGTTGTTGTTGCTGAAGTTGGAATGGGAAAAGATGTAGCTTTGGGTGGGCCTTGACTGTAAATAGGTCCAGCAGAGATGGATCCTTGCGGGCATGATGTATTGATCCCAAGACTAGTGTGGATAGATTGCAACAGCGGCATAGTTTCAGAACAATTGGTGTTTGGTGTGATGGAAGGCATAGCATGAGAGTTGGACTGTGCTAGCCATGAGATTAAGGGTGGAGTCATATTATTGACCATGGGTGCACTTGGTTGCGAGCTTGTCATGCCTTGAGTAGATGATGTGCTGGCTTGGGTTGGGTCATTGGTTTGATTAGATATAGTCTGTGTTGATGTGGGTAAGGTCAATGATGGAAAAGCTTGTGACACAACAAGTAGTATCTGGGGAAGCTGAGTAGTATTCTGACCTGTGAGAGGGTTTTTGGGCCATATAGTTGATGCACTGAATTCATCGGGGAGTTTGACTCCTTTCTTTATTAGCATGGCCAAGTAACGTTAAGGGTTCCTCTCTACAATAGCGTCAACTACTTTGGTGGAGTAGGCATCTTGTTCCACATCTTCAAGTTCTTCTTCAGTGATATCTTGGAAAAAGGATGCCCCACGAGGTTGTTCAGTAAATAGAGCAGAATTGGTGTTCATGAAGGGATCATTCTCTTGTTTTGTTTCCCAAGCAGGGAAATGGATGATATATGACTCATCAGGTTGAGCTCTAGCTTTAGACCTTGTGTAAGGTCCTCCATGAGGTGTTTGAGACATAGTGTGGTCCAGGTTTTGTAACTAAAACAAGTGATATAAAGAAAACAAAGAAGAGGATCCTGTCTAAGAAAAGTCTGAGTTATGTTTTTGGACAAAGGTAATTCTAAGGATAGATTTTGATATAACTTGATCTCAAAGTGGTGACGATAATAGATAAGATTGCTGACCTTTGTCTTGGACAAAGTCAATTTGATAAAGATGATGATGTTTGATAGGATGAGATCAAGATATTTCAAGTCTGAGCTTTCAAACTAACAGTGTTTTAGACAATAATCGTGCTTTACAGAGAAAGGGTAATCTTAAATGTTTAGAGATTCACACAATGTTCTTCGCATTTTCCTAGGATAGACACTAGTTTTGGACACCAAATGAAGAATTCTTTCAAAGTCTTAGGTCAGAATAGTAATATAGTATATCTGGTTAAATGTGGTACAATTTCACCAATTGCGGTAAAAATAATTGGTCGATTGTGATAGTTTATCACACAAGGCTTCTGATTTGCAAGATAGTTGACATTTGACAACCCTAGACTTTAACATGTTTGACTCATTTTGATAGTTTGGATGTTTTGTTTTGCGTTTTTAGAAACTGATCAAAGGAACAAGCATAATAGACACTGTGTTTTGAAAAGTGAAGACTGAAATTGTGTATGTTCTACAACTTTTTCAAGTTGCAAGGTTATCATGAGGTCTCAAAAATAAACAATCAGATTAATCTAGGTCAAATTGACTTTAGAATACAATGTTATATGCCCAATGCTTGAATGTCTGTTAGCTCACACAGAAATTGTCACACTACTAGGACACGAAGGTCCATGACATAGGTGCCTGTGTTTTTGCCATTTCTAGGTATTGTTGCCATGGAGTGAAGATCTCTTTCACTACACAAATACCGTGGGACACATATGTTGGGAATCTTGGGGGGAAATTCTACAACCCCTTGCACTATAATAAGGTATATGTTCAGAGGTACAACAGGTTGGCCTCTAATTAATCAAGGTTGTAGTAAGGGTCCGTGATGTCTCTCCAATCAGTTTGTATGTGTGTGACTCACTTAAGAGCCTAATTGATCACGCTGGCTCCTTAGGGATATTCACCCGATCCAGAATATCATCAACACGCCTCACCTGAGCTTGGCTAGATAAGATAGAACTTTGGTTTGCACCTTGTTTATATATCAATTGGAAGGATTACCGGTTTAAGGTCATTCTCTGAGGAAGAAGTACATTCCCTAGATAGGCCTTTCTAAAAAAGTAAAAAGGTTTGTAATCTAACAGTTTGTGCAAGTGCACCCAAAACTCAAGACATGAGGTAAATCGATTAAGCTCTGAATTTTGAAATGTGAACTAAGCTACACCACCATACAAGCACGAATGTTCAATTTTAAGCCCAAAAGTAGGTGTTGATTTCTTGTTCATTTTTAATACACCAAATTGAAATATTTTTTGTCTTTGTTCAATTTTAATCCTTACATTAATTTTAAGCCCAAATCTGAAATATGAGGTGTGATATGTTTAGCAAGCATTGTTCTTTTTAAACCCAAATTGAAAAATGAATTCCTTTTAGTTTGTGTTGTTTAAACAAGTTAGTACCAAAAGGGATTATTTGTGAAATGAGAATATGTGAAATTTTGAAATAACAAAATGATGCTTACCAAAACCTACCTTCCTCTGTCCTTGATGACTTTGATCCAATCCTGCACAGAAACTAAAAAGAATGTCAATTTAGAAACAGATGGGTAGAAGACTTGGATTTGATATTTGCAATATTTCCTATGATTGTGGCAATCTTCCTACAGCTGTGGTAATATTCTATCGATTGTGGTAAATAAGTGGCAACTACGACAAACTTCTGTCGATTACGGTAATTAACTGGCAACTACGGTAAAATACAGTCGATTGCGGCATGGATCGGACAAATGCGGAAAAATTCTTGCAATTGCAGCATGGATCGGGTGATTGTGACAAAATCCTAGAAGTCAGAAGATAAGAAATTGACAGAGTAACTGTGAAAGCCTGCAATCAATTGCGGTATTAAACTAGTTGATTGTGGCACAGTATAGACGATTGCAACAAAATACCAGCAATTGCAAAATAGTACAAATGTCAAAAAAAAGTGCAACTTTTAAATTTATGACCGTACGGCCATGGTTGATCAATTCATTTCTTCATCTACAAGAGATATTTGGGTTGTTTGTTCACGTCAGGTTCACCAAAATGTACACCTCTCTTTCCAGTTCCCACAGCTTTCCAAAGGTGAGGGTTAGTAGCAAAGGTTTCACAAATGAATGCAAATCAAGTATATAATAACTACTAAATGAATAACAGAAATGTGAGCAATAAAATGTACAAGCAAGAGAAAGGAAGACAAATAAATGCAAACCCCATGATGCTTGAAGCTTCTATTATTTCTCTCTAGTCCTAAAATATTGTTCTTGATGCTCAGTATTGGCGGGGTAGCGTCTATGACTTGAGAAGCTTCAAGAATTTGACAATTGAAATGTGTGTGTGTGGTCGCACGATGGCTTGAATACTAGAACCAAACTGACGGAGTAATGGCGCATGAGAGCTTGAAATCCTGGACCCTTCAAATGGTTGTGAAGGGTTTATTATATAGGATTTGGTGATGATATGAACGTGTTAGGGATTTTTCTTGTATGAATCACAGTGCTTGAAACAACTACTTGAACACCATGCCTTCTAATACTGATTTAGAGACAAGAAAAGCCTAATTTCTAAGGACTGGATAAGGTCCTTCTTCATTTTTGAGCTCCACATATACTCAGGCAGGTTTTACCTTTTATGATTGTTGTTTACACAATATGTTATAGTGTGGACACTGATTTTCTATGTATCTTTGTTAAACCAACTTATAAATCATCTTACAAATGACCAAGCATAATCAAATGCAAAATTTAACCATACAAACCATGGTTGGAAGCATAACAAGAACCAGTGATATGAGGACTTTCATCCTCCTTCCTTTTGATGTAGGAGGGATAACCTAATGATTCACTCTCCAAGGAATCACTAAAATGGACACTGCCCTGCTGACATAGGTCCTTACTGAGTTTAGTTTGTCTGTTCTTAGTAACAAGAGTATTTTGATTGAATTGGTTTTGATATCTTGAAATAACTTGGACAAAGATAGATTATCAGACTAATTTCTGGACCAGTGCCTATCCTTTGGGCTACAAAGTCAAATAAGCTAAGATTTCATAGAAACAAAATGCAACAGGTTGCCTTACAACCCACATGCAATTCAGATAAGTTGCTTTACAAGTTACCCTGTCACCTCAAAACTATTGTATCAAATCCTTAAACAAAGCAGTATGCTCTCTGAAACTACTCGCAAAACTTAGTTATTTCCTTAAAAGAAACTTTCAAGCAATTAGATAGTTACCTAATAACCAAAATGCTTTAGAATGCCTTGCAAACTTAACATAAAAGAGCATACATAGAGAATAAAGAGACAACAATGGAAGAGAGTAAAATTGCATCGTATATTATTTATATGATCCAGCCTTCCATACATGAAAGATTATACAACCTCAAAAGAGAGACAGAAGTTCAGAACATCTGAATTCTGTAATATATTATCTCTTTCCCAAAACATTCCAACATCAAAGACCCTTTACAATTACCACTCTCTTGCTATATATAGGTTTTTGACCATCTTGGAATCTCTTAAGGATGCAAAAAGCTTCGGATGGTCATAGAAAACCTAACCCTAAAGTTACAAGAGAGACAAAAAGAAAGAGAGAGAAAGCGGTGGAAAGACCAAGTCAAAAAGATATAACAGATATTCTTGGTTCTTCTCCTGATCTGGCGACTGAAATTAGATTGATATAAAGGGTAGCTGGTAGTATTTATGTTGATTCTGAATAGATGTGCTTGCATACTCACCTACATTCTCCTTTTGCAATAACTGTCCCTCTTGTCTTGAACAGTGCAGTGCCAAGTGTTCACCTTACTCATCGTCCAAGATTTCTTCTTCTACTACTGGCTTCTTTTTCTTTGGTGTAGTCATCACTTCCCAAGCTTTCACTTCATCGTCCGATGGCCACTTGAAATCTTGAGTACTCTATACTTGCACCTTTTGTCTATCCCATCTAGCATCAGTGATATTTTTGACATCAAGTAGGCATTTGTTGATATCAGTCTCTGCTTTGAAGGCTTCATCCAATATTTACTGAATCCTTCTATATCAACATCTGCTCCCAATATAAATGCCTCTTCACTGGGAAACTTGCTATCAAATTCACTCTTTCAAGAATCTACAGTCTTTACTTGGTCATCATCTCCCCTCAAAGAAGGAATAAACTTATTAAAATCATTTGAAAAGAGGCTCAATTTAACCTCTATCTGATTTAATTTTCCTTTAAAGAATGAGAGAGAAATATTGACTCTTTTGATCTCATCTCCCACTTCAGCTACTATTTCAAGAAAATCTGGTCTTATGTCTTGTAAAGATGACAACTTCTCAAATAAATTTGCCCTAGCAGACCATTTAGTAAAATAAGGGTTTAGAATGGCAAGGTATCCCATTACCTCAGTATGCAAAGTTGGCAACTTATTGTATGTATTGACTACAACATCAGTTTTATCCTTTAGAACCTCAATTCTATGTTGTAGTATGCCTTTCAATGCCTTCAAAGCAATTGCATTTCCCTTTTCTTCATCTACCTTTTGTTCCACAACCTCCTCTGACTTAGGCTTATCTTCAATTTGCATTGGTGGTGGTTGTGCAGGTACATATACCACCTTAGGCTTTGCTTCTAACTCTTCTATTAATGTCTTGATCATCTGATCCTGCTGGTACAATTGTATGTGGCACATATCCCTGTCTTTAGACAATGCACTTGTTTCTTCCAAAAAAGTACTATACCTCTCAGATAATTGTTTAGTCTTGTCTTCATTCAGGTGAGCCCAGTGTGTCATAATTTGGGAGATTTCTAAGTCCTCTGTATTTTGTACAGACCACACCATTTGGTTGCCCACCATATTTTCTTGAATATTCACTAACTGGGGCTTTTGGTCCTTTGGGCTTAGGCTACACATTGCAAAAGCCTAAGATTTTGGGCTATACCCAAATCTTTTTATCATATCTCCCATCTGGATCTCACTAGCCATTTTGAGATCTGGCTTCTTTCTAATTTGGTCTATGATTAAGGCAGATGCCAAATCCCATCCCTCAACCAATAATATTCCACTTTCCAACACCATCTTCCTGGCATCCTCAGTCTTCTTATATGAATGTCATCTTCATCTAAGATGTTCCTTGTTGCATCTTCTTCTATGCACTCACAGTGGACATTCATATTAGGGATTGTAGGAGTATACAATTTTCTAACCCCTGTCATGAAGCCTTCTGGATCAATATATCTATAGGGGGCTGCCCCCATTCTATATCTTTCCAACTACTGACCCACTTCATCAATGGCATTCTTGCCAATTGTAAAGTTTATAATCTTGAATTGCCTAGGGGTTATAGTCCCCTTCTTGTGCGGTGCAAAGTGCTCATTATCTGTTAATAATAACTGCCATATGAATTCCATTGTAGCCACTCTTGCAAGCACATGATAAGGTAATAAATGAGGTGGGTGAATACACCCATACACTCTGATAATGGTATAATTCTCCTCCAAGAAGAAATCACCCCAATTATGTTTTCCAAGCCAATTATTTGTATAATCACAGGGCCTGAGCAGTTGTATGATCTTCAATGGGACTCTTGTCCTTCTTGTTCCCAAACTCTGCACCATTGGATACACAATCCAATTTTGAAAAGCACAGTAGTCACACTCCCTAGAAGTGTAATTCCAAACCCTGACCCAAAATTGGATGGGATTTGGTGCTGACTGGTAGAACCTTTGAGGAGTTAAGTTATGAACATCCATGATTACAAAATTGAAATATAAGAGGAGATGCATAAGGACTGAGTAATGCAAGAATTTAGGCTCCTTCTCCTTTGGATTCTTTATTATTTTCTAGGTTGCAATGAAACCCTCATGCATTTCATCAATTATGTGCTGTATATAATCTTAGCTGGTGCTTGAATGCACCTCTTGTAAGTCTAGCACCATCACCAGGATGCTAGCATTGATTTTTTCTGCATCTCCATCTCTACCTAGCACTCTACACAAAGCATAAGAGATATACTTAATGTAGAAGTGTAGATCCTTATAGTAATATGGATTTGGCTGAGGCATAGGATCTAAGTACTTTTTCACTTCTTTCAACATGTGTTTCTGCAATAAGCCTTTAGCAATACCAGGCTTTGAACTATACCTCTTCTCCTGCTTTGTCATGTCAATTTTAGTAGACATGGTGCTAAATAAGCCAAAAGCCTGCATGAATGAGTTTCTATTAAAAATTAAAAGGGCAGTGCCATCATCCCTTTTGATGGTCTTTTTCAAAACATCATAGTGATTGGCTAGGTCTAAGAATAGGTCTACATCTAGGAAGACATCAGGAACAAGTAACCTAGCCAAACTACAGGTCCAAGGGTTTGATACCGGGATGGGCTTATCAGAATTTTTATAGAAATAATTGAAAAGGGAGAAACCTATTGTGCCTGGAGTCATAGCATATTTAATGTCCTTGTACTCATCAAGGAGAACATTAGCATTAGCCTTCTTATTCTACGTCGACCCAGGCAGGAGACGGAGGAATTCATCAGAAAAACTCGCCTTTCTTTTCTGTTCCTCTTCACTTCCTCCACTTATGGAAGAAAAACTCATAGCCCCGCTCATACTTGAAACACCCTCAATCTCTTACTCCCTACTGATATTGAAACAAAACTATCTCAGAGATCAGCTGACCGTTCTATGAACAATTTTCTAAAATTTAGAACCCTTTGATCAAATCTGGAAACACTACAAATTGAGCACAAAATCTTTTTTTTCTGAAAACTTAGCAACTTGGGCTCTAAATACTGAAAGCATGGTGAATGCAAATGAATGCACCATCAACTCCTTATAGCCTTCATTCAGAGTACATAGCTCATAATTTAGAAACATCAGTTCTGCCATTAATTCGACATGCTGTGAACTTGAACAAAAACCTAGCCGTAGTTGCATGAAGTTGACAGGAAATAAAATTTTCAAAAATGAATCCTTGAAACAATCATATAACATTTAATAGAGCTGACATGTCACACTGTGATTCATTAACTATCTTACATCTCAGCTACTCTTTTTGCATAGTAATCAAAATACAAACCTGTGATTGGTTACCAAGCGATTCATACTGTCATATCAAAAAACTGTCGCAATTTTTTAGATTTTGGGATCAGGTGACTGTGCGAGTACATAAAGTCTCTTTGTCATAGGCCTTTGTCACTAACCCATGGTTCATCTTGAGACATAGAGATAATGCATTTTCTTACCTTTGGCTAACCCAAATCACCATCTGGCGATCACGCGACCCAACTGAAATCATAGTCGCGAACAGTTAAGACTAACTCAATACTTTTTCTGAGACCTTGCGACTAACTATTACACTTAACTTCTTATGGTTATCTCCTAGTCGCTGAGTGTTTCTGTTTCATGGCAAGACTATGCAACCACACCTAGTCACCCAATCGCGGAATACAAGTCCTGAATGTTTAATTTTACCATAACAGGTTATATGCGCCCCTTTTCCACTTCTGACGACTGTGCGACATACCCTAATCGCCAAGTCGGGAGGAATTTTTCCTTTGGGCACTTTCCTTCTGAGACTTTGTGACCACCCTTAGATCCTCTGATCTTTTTATATCCTACGGCCGTCACTTAATCGCCAAATGTTTGTGCATACCCTTAACTCTTTCTCAGACACCGCAACTGAAGGCAAAGCACTTAGTCTCACTGTCGCTGAGTCCATTTTCTCCTTCTGGAAACCATGTGATAGAACCTTAACATCCACTCGCCTTATGACACATGTCCCACAGTCATTTTTTCACTTACTGCATAATGGAGAATTGAGTCATCATCTGTTTCTGGCGACATCCCGACTATATTTTACTGCAAACCACAGACGGTCAGTCACGTAGTCTTAGTCAAAATCTCTTAACCATTGTTCCATCTCAAGACCTAGTGACTGAAGGCCTTGCTTAACTTTTAACTTTGATTCATTTGGCGATAAAGTGACAAAAGGTAATCGCGAAGTCTGAAGACGTTTTGACAACTGTTGAGAATTTCCTACGATTACCCGACTAAGCAGTGGGTCCCTTCTGCATAAAGCTTATGATATAATTATCTTGTGACTACCTGACATGAAGGAATCACTAAGTCTCATGATGCCAAAGGAATATGCTGAACATGAACAAGACCACGCGACAAAAGGAAAACGCGAGGTCGGGAAGACTTATGGAATATTCGGCTGGAGTAAGGCGACAATGCGATTACTTTAAAACACATGCCTTAAGTGGACAGAAAAAGTAACATTGAAACAAAAGCGCCATGACCTAGGGTTTACTTTTCAATGTTTAACATTGGAAGACTTAGGGTTTTCAGGGTTTTGCAAATTGAGTTAAGTTTTAGACTTGAAAACCTGAAAACTTGACACAGGTAAGGCCAAAAGAACAAGAGATAATTGAATTGAAAGCACCAGATCATAGAGAAAAGGACAGGGAACCAGGAAAACTGCCAAAACAAGAAATACAACCAATAGAACGGTTGAGATCAATCCCAGAGATGGGGAGATGAACGGTTGAGATCAAAAAGAACAGGAGAGGTCCTCAGTAAACTCCACCTCTTCATTTGGTAAAGAGGAGATAGAGTTTGGTTAACTGAAGAGCTAATTATGAGTTACCTGTTTGAACTGAAGAGGTGGGTGAAGTTACCCATGCGGACTGGAGAGATGGGTGGAGTAACCCATGTGATCTAATTGGAGTTATCTCTTTGAAGATAAATGAATATTTAATTCATTTATTTAATAATTGTTTTCAACATATAAGATAATTGAATTCTTTTTTATTAAGAATTTCTTTATTTGATGAAATTAAACTTAATTTAATTAAAATTAATTTAATTGGAAGAATTTAATTAGTAATATTAAATATTTGAATTTAAACTATAGGAAATTGAGTTTAATTAATTAATTAATTAATGGTAATTAATCAATTAAAGCTTAATTAATTAAATAAAATTAATTATTTAATTAATTTTGGGAATTTGATTAGATGATTTGGGGAATGAATTTAGAAGAAAATAGATGATTAATTAATGATTAAAAAACTATTAATTAATAGATGAAAATTAGTGTTTTTAATGTAAAGTCGCAAGCCTGTCCATTTTAGGGTGTCTACACACACACACACACACACACACACACATATATATACATACATATACATATACATATATACATATACATATACATATATATACATATACATATATATACATATACAAACATATATACACACACACACATATATATACAAATATATATACATATATATATATATACATATACATACATACATATACATATACATATATACATATATATATATACATACATATACATATATATACATACATATATTATTAGATGATTTTTGTGACATTAGTTTGTTAAATGTAGCTGACATGATAAGCAATTTGTGCATGTCAAATTCATGGATGAAACATGTGCGGAATGGAGGCTTCAGACTAGATATGTATGCAAACTGTGGAACCATACACTAGGCGGTCAAAATGTTTTGTCAAAATGCTTCAAAGAAATGTGATCTCATGGAAGTCATGATTGCATCCCTGATATGCACAAACAAATTTGGTAAAAGGTTAGAGAATTTAAACTAATGCAATCAGCAGATCTAAAACCATCAAGGTCAAGGAAGGGGTCACCTTGTATAGG
Organism: Thuja plicata; assembly: GCA_018584345.1. Classification (NCBI taxonomy): domain Eukaryota; kingdom Viridiplantae; phylum Streptophyta; class Pinopsida; order Cupressales; family Cupressaceae; genus Thuja; species Thuja plicata. The sequence continues at coordinate 1,339,516 of MU228456.1, read as the reverse complement.
TGAGGAATTCAACTACCATGGTTAGATAAATTTGTCCTTAAATGATGGACTTGGAGTATCTATAAGAGGACAAGCGTCCAATTAACTATCAAAGGTACACATCTTATTTTTAGGTGTGAAACCTTATAGTTCAAAAGCAAATAAAGGTTGAGATTCTAGAATCAATAAATTGTTGAAGGGACACGACTTCATGTCATGAAACCCTCTAGTTCAATTAAATTAACAATTGGAAGCTACAATGTAATAAATAGTTGAATATTTATGAAGATTACTGGTGGTGTTTGTTAAGATCCAAAAGAATTCTAAAGAATATTAAATCTCTAAAATAAACACATAAAATATTAATTGAATCAGATCTTTACAAAAGGTTCCAATGGCTTCATTTAAGAAGCTTAGATCAACAACATATCAACAAAAGGGATACCATCATATTTGTCATCCTCAACATCTATAGGTTATACTGCAATTCAATTACATGACAATAGAAAAAAGTATTGTCATACAATATGAGGTGAACATACAAAGTTGATGCTTTGATGGAGTTATCACGATGCAAAAGAAATTAGAACATCAACTAAGTATGAAACATTGAACAAGGTGCCATATAATGAGATCTACATCATAATAGAAAGGTCTTTAAAAGTTTTCAACAAGAGAAATAAATTGAATGACAACAAAATTATAAAGAGGCAACATGATATTAAAACAACTTCAAATCATATGACAACAATTCAAGGAAGTGGATCACCTACTACTTCAACGCAGGGTAGCTATCAAATGTTGGGATTTGGTTAGAAGGAAACAAAATTGGTTTGGTCATTACCAAATATTCTTTTGGATCTTTTCAAGAGTTGGCCAACTCACACTCCGAAATCAAATTTATCCAAATTATGGATAGTTTTCCCATCCATTGTTATATGAGAGTTGTGGAAGGCAAGAAATAAAAGGATATTCCAAGATGTAATGGAAAATGAGGATCAGCTTATGCACCAAATTAATACATCTATAGAAGAAATAATGAGCTATGTGGTTAGTAATAAAAACCCTAACACTATCTTCTCTTAATGGGATAGGATGGTGCAGCTAGCTTGGCCAGGAATAAAAATCAGATTTAATAATGACAGTAGCATAGTGTTGAAAAGAAAACTATGTAGGAAAGATGTGGTTTGGATCCCTCCAGATTATGGATGGGTTAAAGTGAATTTTGATGGATGCTCAAAAGGCAATCCAGGTATATCATGTGTTGGGGAAATAGCTCGAGACTAGAATGGAAACACTCTCTCTATGGCAGCAATGAAATTACAAGAAGGCACTAGCAATTTGGCAAAAATACAAGCAGCTCTATTGGTGGTAAAGCTCGGCAGAAGGATGGGCTTACAAAAAGTGCATATTGAAGGGGATTCAAAAATTGTTATTGATGCAATAATAAAGAATAATTCTCTGACTTGGAAAATTCAAAATATTTTAAGTGAATTTTGTTAGGTGTTACATCAATATAGTGATTTTAAAATAACACATACTTTAAGGGAGGGTAATCATGAGGCGGACAAATTGGCAAATTGGGCTTGCACATTATTGAAACCCCATGAAATTATTTGGGAAGATTGGAGTTTGATAACCATTAATGATTATTGAACATGTCCATAGATATAAATAATAGGTGGTGAATGCTAGCTTAATCACACACTTCAACCGACGGTGAAAAGATAGGAAAGATGATGTCATAGTAAGGATGGAATACTTCGATGATTTTGAATGGGATGGGTTTGCAGATGTTTTAATCAATAATGGCAGACGTCTAAGGCAATATAAAATATAGTGAATTAGTTGGATTATATAGAAAGAAAAGTGGCTTATGAATTAACCAATGATAATAGTTTTTAACCAAATAAGCCTAAGACAGTGAAGATTGCAGTGATAGCTGAGTGAAGAAGACATGATAGTTAGAAAATAGAGGCAAATTTCAGTGTAGATTCGAAGAAGCAAATGAAAGCCTTTAAAGGGCCTACAAGTAGTGAGAGGATTCAAGGTTTTTGAAGATAAAAATAGAAGAAATGGTGCATGCGGTAATTGCTGTGATTGGAGAGCAATTCTAGGAAAGGCAAATCAAAAGGCGCACGAATTTGGATTGTGTCTCGATTTTCATTGCCTGGGGTCTGGAGATTAATAGGGATGTTGAGGAAGTGAGATGGGTCACAAGGGCTCTATTTGAAGATGAGGTCACTGAAAGGCTAGAATCTATCTTGGAATGGGCTATTCTGGGAATTGGGTTAGACATATCTGAATGTTTTGAGGATGACGAAGAGGGTAGGAGATATGGGCTCATCCCATTCCTTTGATGGAGAGCTAATATTTATAAACGCTTGATGTATGGTTGATCAAGGATAGGGTGGAAAAGGGTTTTAGATGAACTGGCATTGCAGAATGCCCGGGATAGAG
>MU228456.1:1302524-1325786 GCA_018584345.1 Thuja plicata | reverse complement strand
ATTTCTGTCACAATGGATTTGGGTTCTCTCTCATTTTGGCCGCCATAGCTTTCTGGATCCTTCTCTCTTCTGTCTGTTTCATTCTGTGTAATAGTCTTTGCATGCAGGTGATCTTGGGTTGATTGATGTTCTTCAATCTCAACATGGTATCAGAGCCACTCTGCAGCTGGCTGTTCATTCTTGGTTGAAGCAGCGAGGGTTTCAGAAGCTTTTTAGGCTTCTTTTTGTGGTTCTGGGGGGTCTCTGGTTTTGGAGGCATTTTGGGCCCAAACAGACACTTCCATTACGTCCAGAAGGCCCAAAAACCCTAGAATCGACATAATTTTTGTCCATTTTGGACAAGTTGGCACCGAGGCAAAAAAAATTTGGTTTCCAGTGCCGTACGGGCACGGAAACCGAGGAAAAATATTTTAAAAAACCTCTTTTTCTATGGTTTTTTTGCTATTTAAAAATCGTAGCCTTTGTTTTTTGAATCGCGCCGCCGAGCGGCCACCTGCCGCCCCACCGGCCCGCTTCCTCCCCTGCGGCTTTGCATTCACCGCTGGGTTGCCGCCTCTGTCTGCGGCCGCCGCCGCCGGTCTATTCCGCAGCCCCCGCCGCCAGTGGCCCCCAGCCGCCGCTCCGCAGCGGCCCCCGCCGCCCTCCGGTCTCCAGCGCCTTTGCCACTCCACGGCCAGCGGCCCCCGCGCCCCTGTTCTCACCGCTCCGCCAGGGTTCTCCGCTCCGCCACCGCTGGGAGCGGTGGCGCCTTTTGCCAAAGCCCCCGCGGGCTTCATTTTTATGCGCGCGGTCATATTGACGACCGGGGGCTCCGGTCTAGCCCCTGCGTGGGCCATACGACCGGGGGCTCCTTTTTTAAGCCCCTGGGGCATTTTGTAAGCCCTTTAGGGCATTTTGGGGGTACCTGGACATTTTTCTCTCTATAGGGAGCGTACGGGGGTATTTTTCTGACTTCCATATACCGTCGGAAAGCTCTTTCTGAGCACTTTCCGATGGTCGGGGTTAGAGGTTTTGGTTCCACCGTTTTGATAGCTTCTTTTGCTGTGGAAGTCCGATGTCCTGTTTTGCCTTCTGGGAGTCATATCTGACTCATCCAGACTCCTTTTTCGGCAAACGAGATATCGTCGAAAAGCTGATTTTGTGTACTTTTTAGTAGCAGAGGTATTTCTTCCAGATTCTTCTCCAAGGAACAGCCAGCACAATACGAGGGAGACCCATGCATGGCAGGTGGGAAAGATTTTAGAGCCTGCTAAAGCCAAGAAAATGAAATGTGCAGGAGTAAATTTGTAAGGACCTGCACCAATTTTGGAGGAAGAAGCCCACGCTTTAAAGGTAAAGTTTCAAAAGTTTCAAAAGTGAAATAGATGCCATGCGCAGGTATAGTGCAAAAGGCTTAAAACAACATTGTCCCACATTCTTTATGTGAGGAAACTCTTAGATGTTTAAACACTAATGCAGTTAGTATCTTATATGAAGTAAGAGCCAAGAGCTCTTGGAGAGCGCGTGGCCTAGAAGGATTAGTGCGCGGCGGGGCCCACATTGTTTTGGATGAAAATATATTGAAGGCTTTCAAAAACTAAGAAACTTAATCCCACATTGAGCAGAAAGTGGGATTTCAAAGAGTTTATAAGAAAAACCATACATATAGATTTTATAAGCTTCCACAGTTAGAGCCATTGTTGGGACTGAAAAAAATAGTAAGGGTTTTTGAAGTACCATGTTAAAATTTTGCATTTTCACCCCCTATAAATGATTTTTGAGCCTATTTTCCTAGATGAGATTCTAAATTTTTCCATGCATGTCAAGTACTCATCACTCTTGTTTAGGCATATGAAGACATCCCAGTTCGTTAATTTCAAGTTTTGAGTTATTTCGTGATGTCTTTTTTTGAGCACTTGTCAAAATATGCATTTGTGCCTAAGTGTCAATCTATTGTAACATGCCTAGTTTGCCTTTGAATATATTGCACCTAGAAATGTTTTACTTACCCGCCACTTTGGGGATGTTTAATATGCATATCAAAGAACCCATTTTTCAAATCCCAAGTCATTTCGATATGTTTTGACTAGTTTTCAAACCCCTCAAAGTTGGTAGTTTGTTGTTGTCATGCATTGTGTAATTGATCAGAATTTTGAGTAGCCCTGTTTGACTGTCTGTAACTTTTGACCTTGTGACCTAATTGAAAAAATTCCTTTTTTACTCCATTATAAAGGTCAAATAATTTTTGATTCTCCATCTTTAGGTCACAACAAGTCCATTTGGTCAATTTTGCTAAGCCCATTCCATTTGCAGTTTCTATTAGTGTGCCAAACTGTCAAATGCAGATTTCTGAATGACCTACTTTGAGGTCTTACAATTTTACACCCGATTGAATGAAATGGAAAATTGAAAGCTCCCCTGTATTCTAGGCATGGAAATGTGCTATCCTGATGATTTTCAAGTCATGATGAATACGTTTGCCCAGTTTGCCAATCCGATTCTGTTTGCAGTTTCTAACAATTTGATGCAGGTCAGTTGCACAGTTTGGTCGGAGGCCCTGTTTGCGAGGTTATATCTTGAATACCGTAATTAGTCACATTAGGAAAATGGTTTCCCTGAATTATAGACCAAATTTGCATCAAGTTTACAAGGTTTCAGATCCTGAGGATTTTGTTTGCACACTTTCCAAGTTTCTTTCCATTTGCAGAAATCGATATTCCTTATGTTTTTGGTTTTCTGCATTTTCAAGTGGCTACTTTGAGGGGTTGCCAAATGTGATCGTTTCATTTTCAAGAGCCACCCTTTTGGATCCATATTTTTCATATAGCATACTCCCAGTATCCAGAAGCTTGGATCTTCAGGAAGTCGTTTGACTTGTTTTCAAAGTCAAAACCAAATACAGTTCATTGCTATTGGATAGGGTAATTTGCAGAATTGTTGTAAAGAGGCGACTTGGGCAATTAAAATATTTTCACCTGTTTAGTTTTTCAAGGTGTCTCTTTGTAGCATGGAAGAATGTCAATCATGGAATGTGTATGCCCATCGCCATCTCTCGGTTACTGGATCTTGTTAGTTTTTAAAGGCAGCCCCAAAGGCCAGTTGCCATGATTAATGTGATCAATATGCATAAATGTTAAAATGATTATAAAGGCCACTGATTTGTACTTTATGGTCAAAATTTGGAATGTGAAAGTGTAGATAGGAGGCATCGAGTGCAAGGAAGCTTCCAAATAATGTAAATGATGATCAATCCAATCCACCAGGATAACTTCTATTCAACATTCTGTCAAATAGTCAACATCTCAGAATTATGCTTCAATACCAATTGTACTCTCATGAAGATAGTTTATAACTACAATGTGTGCAAGGTGATAGCATCTTTAGGCTCCAGTACCAACAACTTCAAGTCACAATACAATCTTTACAAATTTTTGATTGGCACTGAGTACTTTGTAGTTACTATGGCCATGGTTCCCAATTTCACTTGTTCACCACATACTTGAAAGTTCCCAATATTGCAACGAAACTCTGCACGTGCCTTTTATTTTGGTATATGTAATGGAGAAGGTATGTTTTACTCGATTTAAATCCCATGAGCTTGCAACATTTGTACCCAATTTAGTTAGGCATTATAATGTCTGTGGTGGATTTCAAAAGCAAACAGAGAGGGTGCCCACGCTGTTTCCTATGGAAAGTTTAAGACATCCCAAAACACTCAATGTATATTTCATATGCAAATTACAAATGAAGGCAGAGCATGTCATATGGCTGTGCAGCTAGTGGAGAAGGAGGTCTTCGAAGACTTTTGAAACAAAAACTATCTCATGCAATGAATGGGATTCCATACCCTGCGCTAGACAATGGGGAGTGAAGGACTTGCGCAGCAAATCATAGAGTCTACGCATTGGAAGATAAGGAGGAAGTGTTAGTGTTTTTAAAAGACAAAAAACCAAAACAAATGCCAAGTCAAGAAAACTTGCTGGTCTGTGCAGGGTATTAGGGTGGTGTTCAAAACATTAATCATTGCAAATTCCTCTCCTTTCACCACATACGATAGAAGCTAGTACCAGCTCAGGAGAGCCAGCGCATGGAGATAGACAAAGGTTTTGTTTTTTATCAAATACAAATTGACAGGTGGATTTAATGGAGGAACAGCCAGCGCAATATGAGGGAGACCCATGCGTGGCAGGTGGGAAAGATTTTAGAGCCTGCTAAAGCCAAGCAAATGCAATGTGCAGTAGTAAATTTGTAAGGACCAGCGCCAATTTTGGAGGGAGAAGCCCACGCTTTAAAGGTAAAGTTTGAAAAGTTTCAAAAATGAAATAGATGCCATGCGTAGATATAGTGCAAAAGGCTTAAAAAAACATTGTCCCACATTCTTTATGTGAGGAAACTCTTAGATGTTTAAATACTAATGCAGTTAGTATCTAATATGAAGTAAGAGCCAGGAGCTCTTAGAGACTGCGTGGGCTAGAAGGATTAGTGTGCGGTGGGGCCCACATTGTTTTGGACGAAAAATATATTGAAGGATTTCAAAAACTGAGAAACTTAATCCCACATTGAGCAGGAAGTGGGATTTCAAAGATTTTATAAGCAAAACCATAAAGATAGAGATTTTATAAGCAAAACCATACAGATAGAGATTTGAAGAAGTAAGAAGAGGCTATGGGCGCGCACGTAGGAGCTGAGGGCTCGCCTCAAAAATCATGCCCGAGGAGAAGACGCCCAAATTTTGGCGGGGCCCACAGTGTTGACATGGCAGGTGACTGGGCATAAGAGGCTGCATCTTTGGGCATGAATCTCGAGGTGGCCAAAATTGACGAATGGCTTAATGGCTTAATGAGAAAGTTGCAAGGAAGCTAAGCCTAAGCCATTAAGCCATTGGTCCACGTGGCACAAGTGACAAGTGGCACCTAGTGGACTAGTCAACCAATCAGAGGACACCATGTGGTGCCCAGTAGGCACAAAGTGGCGCAGGTCAAATGGAGTTCAGAGGCACCAATCAGAGATCGACACATGGCGCCAAGTGGACCCGCAGGCCAATCAGAGGGTGACACTTGGCGCATTCTAGTGAGATGTGCAGATTTAAGATATTTTTTAATTTTAATTCATTTCAACAAAAGGGTTTAAAAACTTGCAACTTCAAAATAAATCAAGGGTTGACTTAATGGCTTAGGGGAAAGATGCTCACCATTTACCCTTTAAGCCATTAAGCCTAAATGACAAGTGACACATTTTGAGAAAATAATGAGTTAAATTGAAATATTTAATTAAAACCATCACAAATGGCAAAGGATTAAAAAGTGAGCAACTTCAGAAAGATCCAAGGGCTGACTTAATGGCTTAGGGGAAAGATGCTCACCATCTAACCACTAAGCCATTAAGTCTGGGTGACAAGTGTCACAATGAGATAAAATATGGAAAAGGGGAAATATTTAAAGTTAAATTTGTCCCATTTCAATAGTCCAACTATTGAAAAGTATTTTATTTCAAATTGAAATATTTCAAACTTTTAATTGAAAATCTGCAGGGGAAGGCAAACTTGGACTAAAGTTTTAGAGGGAAAAATTGATCCAAACTATAGAGTATTATATGTTGTCGAAAAGGTCTCGAAATGAAGAACAGGATTTTGCAAACCATTTGACGGAAAATCAAATCAGATTTTTGCAGTTTCAGTAGGAAGAAGTTGTAGATATTTTGAGGAGCAGACAGGTGTCAGTGATGAATTTTGTTTTTTTCCATTCTCCTATATCTGGATTTTTCTTCTGATTGTAGGAGGATGTTGAAATTTTATGCCGCTGGGCAGTATTTAGGCTCTTGAGTCTTATTTTCTATGTGTCTTTGTTTTGCAAATGTGTATATCCAGATGAATTTTAATGAAGGATGAAGGAAATCCCTGTTCAAAACTTGTCTGATGTCTTTATATGTTTGACTTTGATTCTTATGTATTGATTTGTAAGGCACTTTAATACATTAGCTATAAGGTAGCTATGAGATTATTTCTGAGCCTCTTTCAAGGAGTAATTCTCAGGGGCAAAATCTAAGATTTTAATATCTGTATATGAATTTGATGTCCAGGTTTTGAAGTGAAAAGGGTGATTTGTAAGGCATTTCACTTGGGTTTTGTGAGTTTGGATTTATGGTTTTCTGGGAATGCATGTGTGTTTGACTTTGTTGCCCAATAGATAAGGCACTGGTCTTGATTTGTCTAGTAGTTTTCTTTATCAATCAATTATTCAAATCACTTTTAAATTTCTATATGAGAGCTTGAATGTTTATGTTTTGCATTCCATGAATGTAAGAGTACATGTTAGTTTCTTTAAAGAAGAAATCCATGGGTTAGCCTGCTTGAGTCTAGAACTCGAAGAGAAAAAGGATTTTATCCTTGTCACATTGGCTATTTTCCTAGTTCTTAGTAGATCATGTAGGTGGGATCTTGCATAAGATTGGTTGAGTTCAACTCCCATATCTTATAAGTCTGAGAACTATCCACTAATTTTCATGTCTGCTTAAAAGGTTTTAGTGAGAAAGTGTTTATGTATGCAGATTTAGTATGTTTTAGGTGCACCCGCCTGAGTGTGTGGAACTCAAAGCAGGAGGATCAAATCCTCATCAATTAGCCTTTTCTTGCCCCTCATTTTGTATGAAGAAGTAGATTCATGTGAGTTGGACTAAGATCCCCAAGTCTATTTTGCATATTCTCTTTTAGAACTGAAGGATACAAGAAAAAGCGCTAACAAAATGGTGACTCTGCTAGGGATAAACATGAAGTAGTCTTGTTGTGCTATTTAAAAAATCCCTAGTGTTATTTTAAAAGCTAAATCAAATTTCAGTTGAGTTTGCCCATCTGAGTCGCACTAACAAAATGGTGACTCCGCTGGGGATAGAGATTACAAAATCTTGTTGAAACTTTCAGAATATCTCTGGTTTTAAAAGTTGAATATCAAAGTACCCCAGTAATTGTAATCTGCCGAAGAAGTGAAGTTTAAAATCTCATAGAAGCTAATCATTTGTTGCTTCATTTCTGGACCAGTTTGTGAATCCTAATCCCATACATGTTATGGGTGGTGACTCTGTTTCAATTTGGAGAATCCTAGTTGTTTTGTGCCAGTGTAATTTGTGATTATCAGTTGTTACTTGATGTCTAAGATCAGCAAGTTTAAGATGTTTGTTTCCTTGCTTGGCTGAATCAATATTCAAATCTGATTAAGAAAGAGTGTCAAGAAGAGGAATCTGAAATTTGTTTCAGATCTTTAAGAGAGGTAGCCTGGACATTGTGTTTTTATCTATAGTGAAAGGAAGAAACAAAATGGCGACTCTGCTGGGGAGGGTTGAAGGAAATCATGTTTAATCTATTCTAGATTTTCTGGTACAGTATTTTCAGAAGCTTTTGATCCAATTCCGAGTTCATTGAAAATGTTGGGGACAAAGATTACAAAATCTTGTTGAAACTTTGAGAATATCTTTGGTTTTAAAAGTTATAAATCAAGATACCCCAGAAATTATAATCTGTTGGAGAAGTGAAGGTTAAAATATCATAGGAGCTAATCATTTGTTGACCATTTCTGAACCATCTTGTGAATATTTTCCCATATCTTTGTTGGTGACGACTTTGAATTCTTGTGCAGCCCAGTAGCATTGGTTTACATGTAAATTTTCAGAGATTTGCAGTACATTGTTTGCAGATTTGAAGCCCTTGTCAGTTTGTTTTGGAAAGGAAGGATAGAATATCAAATGATTTTTGAGTGTGTTTACTTCTGCTGGCCATGAAGGAGTATCTCAGTAGCAACATCAAAGGTATTCTTCTTCTCATGTATTTTCTTTCATGAGAATTAAGTGATTTAAATAGATTGCCTCTATTGAGTGTTTTCAGCACTAGGAAAGAGGTGTGTTCAAGTTAGTAAGATGTCAAAAAAAATTTCATTTAAAGTTCAAACCAGCAAGGGTTGTCCAAAATCCTTTCATACCAAGAGGTATGAGCCATTATGTTTTAATGTCATACATGGTTTTCCCAATGTTATTCCTAATAACAGTAGAGACAAATTGCCAATATTTTGTGGGAAACAACATAATTCAGCAAGTCAGCATATTCAGTTGTTTGTTGATTTGATGGATGATTTTTAGATTGCACATGAAGATGTTCATATGAAATTGTTTGATCAGACTTTAAGGGATGATGCTTGTGAGTGGTTTTATTTTTTACCAACATATTTGATATCCTCTTGGAGTGAGTTGCATTCAACCTTCATGTTGCAATTCAGTGAAAGAGTAAGTGTACATGATGCATTTACTAAGTTGTTACAAATTAGGATTGAGAATGAAGAACTAGTTCCTAATTTCAACATTAGATTCGGAAAGGTTTTTAATGATATCCCTGAAAATTGTAGACCCAATGATCAAGTGTGTGTAGTTATCTACTTTGATGCATTTGATGAGGATATGAGCTATTTGTTGCGGGATAAAGAACCTAAGACTTTGCATCAAGTATTCATGGCAACTATAGAGATTGAAAATAACATGAAGTACGGACTAACAAAGAACCATTTCTCTAGAGGTGTTTGCCGGAAAGATGCATTTGAAAGTGGAAGTGAATGTCATGTTGAAGTTTCAAATTCAGATCAGTGTGTAGTTTTCCCTACTATTGAAAATAATGTTGTTGAAATTTCAGACTTAAGAACATGTGGTGTTGGAGTTTCTTTGTTACAAAGAGTTGATTCTATTTTTGTTGAAAAGAACACGTGTTTATAATGTTACAACAGTAGATGATAAAGTTGATTCACTTGATGTTTCCCAAATGCAAGAAGTGATTTTAGTTGTTGCTTCTCCTATTAATGAATTGTATTATGTTGAGAATGTTACTAATGGTGATGTTGAAGGACATGCATCTCAGTCTTATAGGAATTAAGAAGCTGAAAGTTGTGTTTCAAGTGATGAAAACAAGAGTGTTGATCTGTCATGGCATGAAGGGGCATCAAATGAAAATGAAAGTGATCAATATGTACCACAATCTAGTGATGATGATAAGGCTGAAACTTGTTATCCAAGTGAAGGTGAGGACAATGAAAGTGTTTGTCCATCTTCCTATGAGTCTGATGCAACATGGGAAGAAGAGAGCAATGATGGGAGTGATTTTTCTCATAAAAATGAAGGTACAATTCTTTATTCTGAATCTAAAAATGATGTTTCATACCTGTATGGTATAAATCAGCTTGTAGTTGATAGTTTTGAAGGAAGTTCGTTAATGCAATATGAGGATAAAAAGTAATTGAAGAGTGCACTACACATAATGATGAATTACCTAGTTGTGCAGAGGAATGTCATGAAGTTTTAAGTGATTTTAATTATCAGCATGCATGTAATTCTAAGCATGCAAATGATTCTAATTGTGGTATAATAGCACCTAATGATAGTTTGAAACATGATTGGTGGTCTTCCCATTTTAATCATCTAGATGAAGACAATGCAAGAAATATTGATTTATATTCCGCATGCTTGATTGGTGAAGAGGATGATGTGTCTTCATGTAATGGTAACTCTGATTTTTCTTCCTCATATGCTGAAAGTACACATGATGTTAATGTTGAAAGTAGTTGAACAAGGTGTTTTTTAACCCGCTGTATGATGAGGATGTTGATATGGATCAGCCCCTCATTTGTCAAAATGTATACAAAGGAGCTTTGCATGGAATTATCAATCCGCTTTTTGAAGAGCATGATGAAGTTTTAGATTTGGTTAGTTATGATTTTGATGATGATACAGTGTTATACTGTAGTAAGAAATCAGATTTCTTCTCTTCTAGTTGTGACAGTGATTACGATGAAAATTTTGTGTTTGGTGATGAAAGATATGATCAAGTAATTGTTGAAAATCAGTCGGCATGTGATAACAAGTTTTATGATGATTAGTTTAATGTTGTTGCTAATTTAGTGTGTGATTGTGAAGATACACTAGAGAGTTGTGGAATAATTTTTGAGGCTGATGTTGATGACATGTGTGAATACAAGTCTGATTACTCATTTGATTGCCATTTGGATACACAAGGTGAGTTACAAATTCATGACACATATGACTAATTTGGTGAAGTAGAGTTTGAGCACTTTATGTTTCTGATTGATAGCATGCATAAATTAGTTTATGAGGATGAATTTCAGTTAGATATTAGTATTCATGAGCATGCTCATGTATACTTTCATAGTGGAAAAGATGAAGAAAGTGTATCTAGTTTTTATATGCACTATGAAAATGAAGAGAGTTATTTTGTTTTTCCAAACAAAGAGATCGAAGATGTACATGAAATTGGTGAAACTGATATGAATGATACTTTCAGCTTACCTCAAGAAAATGTAAATGAAAATCAGGTTTATGACAGAGGTAAGTGTTGATTTCAATTGTGGAAAGGTTTGAGGATTTTTTTAAATGTTGTACAGTTGCTTTCTTTCCCTTTCAGTCGTGTTATGTGGTGTGTTTGCTTTCAATAAAAGGTTCCTTGTTCTTGGAGTGAAAAAGTTCTAAGAGAAGAGTTTTAAGAGAGAAGAGGGAGAAGGTGAAGAGAAAATTTGATTTGAAGCTCTAAATGGTCTGATGTACCTTGATATTTTGAAAGTTCTCTACATGCTCGCATGGGGCACGTGTCCATAGTCAGAGCCACTATTGGGACTGAAAAAAGAAGTAACGGTTTTTGAAGTACCATGTTAAAATTTTGCATTTTGACCCCCTATAAATGCTTTTTGAGCCTATTTTCCTAGATGAGATTCTAAAGTTTTCCATGCATTTCAAGTACTCATCACTCTTTTTTAGGCATATGAAGACATCCCAGTTCGTTAATTTCAAGTTTTGAGTTATTTCGTGATGTCTTTTTTTTAGCACTTGTCAAAATCTACATTTCTGCCCAAGTGTCAATCTGTTGTAACAGGCCTAGTTTGCCTTTGAATATCTTGCACCTAGAAATGTTTCATGACCCGCAACTTTGGGGATGTTTAGTATGCATATCAAAGAACCTATGTTTCAAATCCCATGTCATTTCAATATGTTTTGACTAGTTTTCAAACCCCTCAAAGTTGGTAGTTACTTGTTGTCATGCATTGTGTAATTGATCAGAATTTTGAGTAGCCTTGTTTGACTCACTGTAACTTTTGAACTTGTGACCTAATTGAAAAAATTCATTTTGTACTCCATTATAGAGGTAAAATAATTTTTGAGTCTCCGTCTTCAGGTCACGAAAAGTCCATTTGGTCAGTTTTGCTAAGCCCATTCCATTTGTAGTTTCTATTAGTGTGTCAAACAGTCAAATGAAGATTTCTGAATGACCTACTTTGAGGTCTTACAATTTTACACCCGGTTGAATGAAATGGATAATTAAAAGCTCCCTTGTGTTCTAGGCATGGAAATGTGCTATCTTGATGATTTCTAGGTCATGATGAATCCATTTGCGCAGTTTGCCAATCTGATTTCATTTGCAATTTCTAATAATTTGATGTAGGTCAATTGCATGGTTTGGTCGGAGACCTTGTTTGCGAGGTTATATCTTGAATACCATGATTGGTCACATCAAGAAAATGGTTGCCCTGAATTATAGGCCAAATTTTCTTTAATTTTGCAATGTTTCAGATCCTGAGGATTTTTTTTGCACACTTTCCAAGTTTCTTTCCATTTGCAGAAATCGGTATTCCTTATGTTTTCGGTTTTCTGCATTCTCAAGTGGCTACTTTGAGGGGTTTTCAAATGTGATTGGTTGTTTGTCTAGAGCCACCCTTCTAGATCCATATTCTTCATATAGCATACTCTCGATATCCAGAAGCTTGGATCTTCAAGAAGTCATTTGACTTGTTTTCAAAGTCGAAACCAAATGCAGTTCATTGCTATTGGACAGGGTAATTTGCAGAAATGTTGTATAGAGGTGACTTGGGCGATTAAAATCTTTTCACCTATTTGGTTTCACCAAGCATCACTTTTCATCATGGAAGAATGTCGATCATGGAATGTGTATGCCCATCACCATGTCTCAGTTACTAGATCTTGTCAGTTTTTAAAGGCAGCCCCAAAGGCCAGTTGCCATTAATGTGATCAATCTACATAAATGTTAAAATGATTATAAAGGCCATCGGTTTGTACTTTATGGTCAAAATTTGGAATATGAAAGTGTAGATAGGAGGCATCGGGTGCAAGGAAGCTTCCAGATAATGAAAATGATAATCAATCCAATCCACCAGGATAACTTCTATTCAACATTCTGTCAAATAGTCCACATCTCAGAATTGTGCTTCAATACCAATTGTACTCTCATGAAGATAGTTTATAACTACAATGTCAGAGGAACTTTCCAAGTATCTTTTATGTTTTGAATGGATCACCACACCATTTTGCAAGAGTATTCATTAAGGCATGAACAAGGGAGATGTATGCAAGGTGATAGCATCTTTAGGCTCCAGTACCAACAACTTCAAGTCAAGATACAATCTTTACGAATTTTTGATTGGCACTGAGTACTTTGTAGTTACTATGGCCATGGTTCCCGATTTCATTTGTTCACCACATACTTGAAAGTTCCAAATATTGCAAGGAAATTGTGCACGTGCCTTTTATTTTTGTATATGTAATGGAGAAGGTATGTTTTACCCGCTTTAAAGCCCACAAGCTTGCAGCATTTGTACCCAATTCAGCTAGGCATTATAATGTTTGTGGTGGATTTCAAAAGAAAATAGAGAGGGTGTCCACACTATTTCCTATGGAAAGTTTAAGACATTCCAAAACACTCAATGTATATTTCATATGCAAATTGCAAATGAAGGCAGAGAATGTCATATGGCTGTGCAGCTAGTAGAGAATGAGGTCTTCAAAGACTTTTGAAACAACAACTATCTCATGCAATGACTAGGATTTCATACCCTGCGCTAAATAGTGGGGAGTGAAGGACTTGTGCAGCAAATCATAGAGTCTACGCATTGGAAGATAAGGAGGAAGTGTTTGTGTTTTTAAAAGACAAAAAACCAAAACAAATGCCAAGTCAAGCAATCTTGCTGGTCTGCGTAGGGTATTAGTGGGGTGTTCAAAACATAATCATTGCAAATTCCTCTCCTTTCACCACATACGATAGAAGCCAAAACTAGCACAGGAGAGCCAGCACATGGAGATAGACAAAGGTTTTGTTTTCTAACAAATACAAATTGACTGGTGGATTTAATGGAGGAACAACCAGCACAATATGAGGGAGACCCATGCATGGCAGGTGGGAAAGATTTTAGAGCCTCCTAAAGCCAAGAAAATGCAATGTGCAAGAGTAAATTTGTAAGGACCTACACCAATTTTGGAGGGAGAAGCCCACGCTTTAAAGGTAAAGTTTCAAAAGTTTCAAAAATGAAATAGACGCCATGCGCAGGTATAGTGCAAAAGGCTTAAAACAACATTTTCCCACATTCTTTATGTGAGGAAACTCTTAGATGTTTAAATACTAATGAAGTTAGTATCTAATATGAAGTAAGAGCCAGGAGCTCTTGGAGACCGTGTGGGCTAGAAGGATTAGTGCACGGTGGGGCCCACATTGTTTTGGATGAAAATATATTGAAGGCTTTCAAAAACTGAGAAACTTAATCCCACATTGACCAGGAAGTGGGATTTCAAAGAGTTTATAAGCGAAACCATACATATAGATATTTGAAGAAGTAAGAAGACGCTATTGGCGCGCGCACAGGAGCTGAGCGCTCACCTTGAAAATCATGCCCGAGGAGAAGACGCCCAAATTTTGGCATGGCCCACAGTGTTGACATGGCAGGTGACTGGGCATAAGAGGCTACATGTTTGGGCACAAACCTCAAGGTGGCCAAAATTGATGAATGGCTTAATGGCTTAATGAGAAAGTTGCAAGGAAGATAAGCCTAAGCCATTAAGCCATGGTCCACATGGAACAGGTGACAAGTGGCACCCAGTGGACCAATCAGCCAATCAGAGGACACCACATGGCACCCATTAGGTGGAAGTCAAATGCAGTTCAGAGGCACCAATCAGAGATCAACATGTGGCGCCAAGTGGACCTGCAGGCCAATCAGAGGGTGACACTTGGCACATTTTGGTGAGATGTGCAAATTTAAGATTTTTTTAATTTTAATTAATTTCAACAAATGGGTTAAAAAACTTGCAACTTCAAAACAAATCAAGGGTTGACTTAATGACTTAGGGGAAAGATGCTCACCATCTACCCTTTAAGCCATTAAGCCTAAATGACAAGTGGCGCATTCTCATGCATTCTAAGGAAATAATGAATTAAATTGAAATATTTAATTAAATTCATCACAAATGGCAAAGGATTAAAAAGTGAGCAACTTCAGAAAGATCCAAGGGCTGACTTAATGGCTTAGGGGAAAGATGCTCACCATCTAACCACTAAGCCATTAAGCCTAGGTGACAAGTGTCACAATGAGATAAAATATGGAAAAAGGGAAATATTTAAATTTAAATTTGTCCCATTTCAATAGTCCAACTATTGAAAAGTATTTTATTTCAAATTGAAATACTTCAAACTTTTAATTGAAAATATACACAGGAAGGCAAACTTGGACTAAAGTTTTAGAGGGCAAATTTGATCCAAACTATAGAGTATTATATGTTGCCGGAAAGGTCTTGGAATGAAGAAGAGGATTTTGCAGACCGTTTGAGGGAAAATCAAATCAGATTTTTGCAGTTTCAGTTGGAAGTAGTTGCAGATATTTTGAGGAGCATACAGGGGTCGGTGATGAATTTTGTTTTTTTCCATTCTCCTATATCTGGATTTTTCTTCTGATTGTAGGAGGATGTTGAAATTTTATGTTGTTGGGCAGTATTCAGGCTCTTGAGTCTTATTTTCTATCTCTTTGTTTTGCAAATGTGTATATCCAGATGAATTTTAATGAAGGATGAAGGAAATCCATGTTCAAAACTTGTCTGATGTCTTTATATGTTTGACTTTGATTCTTGTGTATTGATTTGTAAGGCACTTTAATACATTAGCTATAAGGTAGCTGTGAGATTGTTTCTGAGTCTCTTTCAAGGAGAGAGTAATTCTCAGGGGCAAAAAATGAGAGTTGAATGTCTGTATATGAATCTGATGTCCAAGTTTTGAAGTGAAAAGGGTTTTTTGTAAGGCATTTCACTTGGGTTTTGTGAGTTTGGATTAATGGTTTTCTGGGAATGCATGTGTGTTTGACTATTTTGCCCAATAGATAAGGCACTGGTCTTGATTTGTCTAGTAGTTTTCTTCATCAATCAATTATTCAAATCACTTTTAAATTTATGTATGAGAGCTTGAATATTTATGTTTTGCATTCCGTGAATGTAAGAGTACATGTTAGTTTCTTTAAAGAAGAAATCCATGGGTTAGCCTGCCTGAGTCTAGAACTCAAAGACAAGAAGGATTTTATCCTTGTTACATTGGCCATTTTCCTTATTCTTAGTAGATCATGTAGGTGGGATCATGCATAAGATTGGTTGAGTTGAACTCCCATATCTTATAAGTCTGAGAACTATCCACTGATTTTCATTTCTGCATAAAAGGTTTTAGCGAGAAAGTGTTTATGTATGCAGATTTAGTATGTTTTAGGTGCACCCGCCTGAGTGTGTGGAACTCGAAGCAGAAGGAGGATCAAATCATCATCAATTAGCCTTCTCTTTCCCCTAATTTTGTATGAATAAGTAGATTCATGTGAGTTGGACTAAGATCGCCAAGTCTAGTTTGCATATTCTCTTTTAGAACTGAAGGATACAAGAAAAAGCGCTAATAGGCTCCAACTTCTTCGTGCTCCCAACTTAAAACCAAACAATGAAATGAGATGCTAAATCTTCTTTCTTTTTAAAGTTATTCTTGTGTTGGTCAAAATTTTGACCTACATGGTATTGGTCGAAATTTTGACTAACACGGGCATGGATTAAAAAAAAAAAAAAAGTTTTCCTTCTATAATCCATCCAACCTAAATCTTTTTAATTAATGATCAAAATTTTTGGTAGAAAAATGAGGTCAAATGTAGTAGTGTTTCTCCAAAGTTCGGTGATTTTCTTGTTCAATTTCTATCCAGATTTAGATAATGAGTTGTTCTTTTTCCCACAATATTTAGTGCTTTGTGTTGTTCAATTACTTATCCAAAGGGAAATTTAAACTGTGAATTTTTTTCAATTAATCCCACAAAGTTTAAATGATTTTCTTGTCCAATTACTTTGCTAAAAATGAATTAAACGATGAGTTTGTTTTCCTTGTTTGATTACTCCAAATTCCTCTCAAATTTTAAACCAGCTTTTGATTTTTTGATTTTCCTTAAAGGAAAAGAGCATACAAATCTGATTGATTTAACAAGTGATTAGAAAATTTGTCTTAGTTGTAATCCCTCAAACAAATAAAATTAAATCAAGCTATTAAACCACCTGCAAACCATAAGTTAGTAATTCCTCTCCAATGCTTTTAGCAAAAAGAGTCCCTGACAACGATCTGTAAATGAAAGTTAGGTTGTTTTAAAAGACAAATAGAAAACACGCAAAGGTTAATGGTTAGATTTTTCAAGTTTCAACCTTAAAAACTAGATGCAATCCTATCCTCCTAATTACAACTGCATTTCCCAAAAATGATCCAGAATTAACCAAATGCGATGAAATACACCAAAAGAGATACAACGCATGCCAGATGTGAGCCTTTACCAAAATTAATGCAGGATTTCCTAGATTTGCAATCTGATATCCGGGGTGTGATCCAAGATTCTACGATGCGATCCTGTATCCTAGATGCGAGCCTTGGCAACCAAAAATGACTCTGCTCTTGAAACCTGGGAAGACAAATTAGTAGAAAATGAATTGAAAGTGAGGTAAAATCTGAGACCATGCCCCACAGTGGGCACCAGAAATGTGTGTGTTATTTTGTGGTTCCTGCAGCTACAACACAACACTTCAATAAGTCATTGTATTAGTGAAAAACAAGGATTAACAAGCATATCAAACACTGAAATCGACCTATTGCTTCCTATCTAGGATGATTGTGAAAAATGCAATAATTTCCCTCAGATTATGCATTTATTAGTGACATATACAACCTAGAATGAAAGATTTAAATGAAACTTAATCTACATGCTCAAGAAATGTGCATTCTAATCTCTAAAAATGAAGATTATAACAATGAATAATAATAAAGCTAATAATAGAACATAGATATCTAACAATATGAATAGCATAACAATGCTTTTGACAATCCAAAATTAGGGGCTCATTGAGCTTAAAACTCATTTTATTTATAGAAGAATTTAGGAGTGAGAGGAGAGATAAGGCCATTAAATGCGTGTAAGATCCTTAATTAGGGATAGCATTTATGAGGCATGGTGAGGGTATAAGCATTAATGATGCATTTATGAGAGCATAAATGAAGCATGGTGAGGGGTGTAAGTCCAAGCTTGAGAAAGTGGGCTTTGAGGAAGGGGAGCTTGAGAAAGTGGACTTTTTGGAATGAGTTGAATTCCTAATCAAAAGATTAGGAATGTGACATCATTATGAAGTGGGTTAAGATGGGATTAAGATTAGAATTAGGCTTAGCATGGGTGAAGAGGTTGGGATTATTTAGAACCTAGGGTTAATGTGGTTGAGATAGGTTAGATTAGGGGTTAAAGGGAATATTAATGAAATGAATTATATAAATAATATATGCATTCAATAATAGGGGAAATTAATTATTTAAGATTTTGGTTGCTTTTGATAATTAATTAGGACTATAGCCAATTAATTAGATTAATTGGGCTAGGGGATTGGCTTTCCTTTTGCAAGTGATGAGGTGTAATTAGGATTTTATTCAATTCATTTTAATTAATTAACTTAGCCATGTTTTTTATTTGTTTTGATAGAATTGACTTGATTTGATTGGATTGGATAAGGCAATTAATGTAATTTAGTGATTAAATTTGATTTGAATGAATTATGCCAGTAAATTTAAGAATTTATCTTGACATAATTGGGGGTATGATCACACTTAGGGAAAATAGGGTCTATGGTCAGAGCAGACCAAATTAGGGTGGTTACAATTAGAAGAAAATTCTTAAATGACTTAAGCTAAAGATCAAGATGTATAAGAGAGACGCACCAAAGCTGAACAAGGATAACTTCTCAACATGGAAAAGAAGAATGAGATATACCTATAATGGATTGGAGATGATATTGAAATATACCTAGAATCTGAATTTATCCTACCAACTAGACCCCTTATTATTAATCAGATGAAATAAAAACATGAACACAATATTATAATGGTAGAGATTGCTTCTTCTCTCACTAATGTTGAAATTGAGGATATCAAGACATGTACATTAGCCAAAAAAATATGGGACAAGCTTACACTAGTTTATGGAGGAGATGAAAATGTAGTGAGAGCTCAAGCTAAAATTCTCCGAGGAAAATTTGATGACATGAGAATGAAAGAAGGAGAAAACATAACACAGTACAGTAACCGACTCAAGGAAGTTGTGAATGCTATTCGTGGAGCAGGTGGAACTATTGATGAAGACATTGTTGTGAGTAATATTATTAGAAATTTATTGTCTATTTAATCTATAAGAGTCTCTGCAATACATGAAATGAGAGAAGCACCTGGAAACAATATTATTGTTGACAGTCTTGTCAGCAGACTGATTTCTTTTGAGCTAAATAACTTTGACAACAGTTTTGTACCTACTATGGAATCTGCATTTATGTCTTCTTTGAAAATTAGTAAATCTAGTAGCAAACACATGATTAGAAATAATAGTGATAGTGACAGTGATGATAAAGAACTTTAAGAATTAATGGTTAGAATATTGCACAAAGGCAAGGGAAGATATAAAGGTAAACTACCTTTGATATGCTTTAATTGTAAAGAGATCAGACACGTTGTTGCCCAATGCCCTAACAGAAAGAATGATGAAAGAAACGAAAGATCTAATGACAGAAAATATGACCGAGAATACAGAATTAACTGACAGTATGATAGAAGAAATAACTAATATTAAAAAGAGAAAGGCACGAAAGCTTGTTTTATTGTTGAAGATAGAGATAATGATATTGGTTATGACACCGATGAAGATATTGAGACAGTATTTGTAGCTTTGAAAGAAGATTCAGAAGAAGATGAGAGGTATGTTTAAACAAAACTTATTTCTAAAGTTATTAAACATGACATTTGGGTTATTGATAGTGGTTGTACACATCACATGATAGGAAATAAAGGAAAATTTGAATTTCTGGAACATTATGATGGTGGATCTGTTAGAATGGGAAATGATACACCTTGTCAAGTAAAAGGAAAAGGTATTATAATGCTGAACAATCAAATCAAATGTGATAATGCATATTGGGTGAAAGGACTTAATTATAATCTTTTGAGTGTTTCACAATTGAATAAAATAGGGCACCAAGTTGCATTTGAGAATAGAAAAGCTAGAATTTATGATGAAACAAGAAAATTGATTAGCACTGGTGAACAATCAAAGGGTAATATATCCTATCTTGACACTACTGAAATTAATTTCTTAATGGAAAAGAATGAAGATGTATGGTTATGGCATAAAAGGCTTTATCATGTAAATTTTGACAACATGGTTAAGATTAGTAAGAAAAGAAAATTTAGAGGCTTACCGAGCTTATCTAAACCTGACCATGTAATGTGCAAGAATTGTCAGATGGGAAAAATGTCAAAATCTAGTTTTAAGAGCAAGGATATTTAATCTAATGATATTTTGGAGTTAGTTCATATAGGCCTATGTGGACCAATGAGAACATAGAGTTATTATGGGGACATATACTTTATTTTATTTGTTGATAACTACTCTAGAATGATGACTACTATGTTCCTAAAAGAAAAATTTGAAGCATTTGAGATGTTTAAATGGTAGAAAGGTAAAGTGTAAAAAGAAACTGGTAGAGATCTAAAGTGTTTGCGATCTAATAGAGGAGGTGAATTTATTTCTAATGAGTTCACTAGATTTTGTAATGAGTATGGAATTAAAAGATAGGTTTCTGCATCGAGGACACCACAGCAAAAGGGAATTGCTGAAAGGATAAATAGATCAATTATGGATTGTGCTAGAACACTGATGATTGAAAAGAATGTTGCACAAACATACTAGAGATAATTTGTTAGTATTGTTGTATACACACTAAACTGAGTACAACTAAACAAAGATACAAACAAGACACCTTATGAGCTATGGTATAGTTATACACCTAATGTGAGTTATTTTAGAATCTTTGGAAGTCGTTATTATATTCTGAAAGATGATCAAAATGGTAAATTTGATTCAAAAAGTGATGAAGGAATATTTCTTGGATATTCTACTAAGAGTAAAGCTTATAAATGTTTGAACAAGACTTCTAACAAGATCATTGAAAGTGCAAATATGAGAGTTGATGAATTTGTTGAGAAGAATGATGAGGATAGCATGAAAGAACCTGAAGATTATAGTAGATTTGTCTACATGGAAGAACATGACACTATGCCTGCATAGATACCTAATGTTACTGTGCAATAGGGTAATGTTACTGAGCAACAGGAAGCATAAAGAGAGAATCAAGAAAATGATACAACTGAAGATCATGATCAAGAAAATAATGAACCTACTGGAGAACACAATCAAGAACAAAGAATTACACCTGTCCTTGCAAAATATGTAAGAAGAAATCATCCAAAGAATTAGATTATTGGAGATAAAATAGGTGGCATGATGACCCAAAGTAAGTTGAAAGACAACACATGTTTAATTTGTGAATTTGAGCCTAAGAATGTTAGAGATGCACTTGAAAATGAAGAATGGATTAATACAATGACTGAAGAAATTGAGAAGATACAGAAAAACAAAACGTGGACATTAGTACTGAGATCGAGTGATAAGAATGTCATTCTCACCAAATGGATATTCAAGAACAAATTAAATGAGAATGGAGATGTAATCAGAAATAAATAAAGATTAGTATACAAAGGATATGCATAAAAAGAAGGTATTCACTATGGAGAAACTTTTCCACCCATTTCTAGACTTAAAGGAGTTAGAATATTACTTGCATACGCAACATATAAAGGATTCAAAGTATATAAGATGAAATTTGTCATGCCCAAAACTAGGGCAAAACACACAGATTTTTTTTTAAAAAACATAAAAACAACAACTATGATGACACAATAATAGTGAAAGTGTTGAGGAAAGGTGACAACATGGTGAAGTTAATCTTTGAGCTTAAGGGTCCAGACATATATTGATGCGGGGCTATCAACAAAGGTGGATACAGAGTCAGTATTCCAACTCGATAAATGATAAGAGACCCTATGGTTTAGTACTACAAGGACACATTTATTAATCCTATTCAATGTCATTACAACCCTTAAACATCCCTGATATAATAAGGTTCTCCCAATTACTATAATCCTATCCAATTACATTGCGAAAGGATGCTTTTAACTTGCTTGAGGAACTATCCAGATTTTCCATTTAACTGATATCAATAATAATTAAATCCTAAACTTCATTTGTTCACACATTTTTTATAATAAACAATTAATTAACTACAAAGAGAAATTTCCCATGGTTCAAAAGGAATACTTAATTTATCATATTAACCTAGCCCATTAATACATCTTTATTCAGATTTTACCCTTTTTAACAATTGCATGAAAGGACATAATAGTAATAATAATTATTGAATTAAATGCAAATAGTAGATCTAAACTATACAATTTAAATTAACCGAGAAAATCTATTACTCTAATAGACTAAACAATTTCAATTAATAACATGAGTTATTAAACTATTAACTAACTATGCAATTTAAAAAAAGTAAATGTATTAATCTATTAACAAGACTACACAATTTAAAATGAAGTAATAAAAAGTAAATCTATTTAACCAAAACTTAAACTAAATTAATACCTACTAACCCACCTACTAATCTACCTACAAACCCACCTACCAATCCATCCTACCCCCATCCCATCACTCTCTCCTTTCCCTTGGCCCACGTGCCAAGTGGGTGAGGAGACAAGACAAAAAGTCAAGTGGCTGCAAAAGGGGATGAATTATTTCGAGGGGATAAGTGCAGGTTTAAAGAAACATAAAGTTTGGGGCCCACCAAATGCATTAACTTAATCCAAATGCAAGGAAATTTGAATGGCAAGGAGGTAGTTGAACATGTTAGCAAGCAAGGTTTTAAGTTATGTCAGGGGGAGCATGGTATGTATGGGGAAGCAGATGGAAGTGGGCACATGTCTTCACTACTACATTTGACCTCATTTTTGTACCAAAAATTTTGACCATTAATTAAAAATATTTAGGTTGGTCAGATTATAGAAGGAAAACTTATTTTTTTTTTAATCCATGCCCGTGTTAGTTGAAATTTCAACCAATACCATGTAGGTCAAAATTTTGACCAACACGAGCATAAATTTAAAAAGAAAAAATATTTAGCATCTCATTTCATTTTTTGGTTTTAAGTTGGGAGCGCGAAGGAGCTGGAGCCTAAAAAAGATTTTATCTCATTTCATTGTTTGGTTTTAAGCTGGGAGTGCGAAGGAGCTGGAACCTGCGATTGTTTGAAGTTTTATTTGGTGAGAGTAAAAGGAGGACTGCCTGCCTGCAAGGGTTGCCACTGTGGTTTGGTGTAAAAGGAGGACCGCCTACCTGCGAGCTGTTGCCATAGTGATTTGGTGTAAAAGGAGGACCGCCTATAAGGATTTCCTTACTCTGCATTTGTTTGGCATTGTTTTATTGGTTACCTACTTAGGGCCTGTGAGAAATGTGCTAGGGCATCATATATTTGGTATTTGCTGGCACATTTTTAACATTAAAACTAGGGAAGTCAGCTTTCTACAGTCAGTTTTCTATGGACTCTTTTAGACCAGGTGTGACTATATACACACTATGGCTTTAGAAGTGCTTAAAAAGACCACAAATAACAAAGAAACCATAGACTCCTTGCACTCCATAGACTCCAAACCTTCATCAGTCTTTAATAATGTCTAAAAATAAACAAACCTTAAAGGAATAGGGCTCAGTCCACCGAGAACTCCAAAATCCCCAAATTTAGCACTTTTAAACCCTTAATCCAAGGGTTTCTTAAATATCCTACCTCTGATCACTTCTAGGTCAAATAGGTGGTTTAGTGAGTACAATTGAGTGCAAATCTTTGACAACCATTGGTGGTTTACTGAGTTCTAATATGCTGGAGTCTTCCTTAGGATTAGTTAGAGCACTAGAGAGACTTTCTTTCTTTATTAAAAGTGTATTCAATCAAGGAGAATCCATACTTTTGATGATGTTCATAGTTCAG
>MU228456.1:1275922-1286228 GCA_018584345.1 Thuja plicata | reverse complement strand
CTCCAAAGATTTGAAATTGCAATATTGAATTCAAGGTAAAGTGTTTGATCATATTGTGGTAGAAATCTAGATTTCAAGGGAGGAGAAAGAACATATTAAGGTTGAAATTTTGCAAGACCACAATTTTTAAAAAAAAACAAGAAATGAATTCTAACTTTTTTTTTCTTTTTCACAAATGGTTACATCTTCATTTACAACATTGAAGACTACAAAATTTAATCCATTCCATTACACACTTCACCTTCAACATGAAGGTACAATACAAGAAACAATACTACAATGGAGAAGTCTCCAATATCAAGGCAACAAGAACACCATCCAAGATCCAATTCCAAATGGCTCCAACACAAGGTTCTTCCAAAATATGCAAAAGGAAACATGAAACTAATCATGGAGAGCTCACCTCCCATCCTAGGTCTCAAGGAGACCACCCCTGAGTTTTGAGAACCGGTAACCAATGGGTGACATTCACACCATTCATGAAACACAAGGACAACAAGATACACCCATCCAAGGCTTACACAATAGGATTCATTTTTATTCTAAAATAAGGGTGAAGGTGGACTTCCATGTAGGATATTTCCAAATGAAATACAACAATAAACATGCCTTTCCAAGGCTAAAATTCACATACATTCTTCCATACAGTTTCCTTCTTATCTCCCCCAAATCAAGATAATAACCTTCATTGGCTTGCAAGGGCCCATACACCTTGCATTTTTCCCTCTTCTCTCCATGAGAAGAGACTCTACACATTCATGGAATCAAACTAACTCCTTCATCCATACTTGGCCACTTCTTCCCTATCCAAGGGTGAGTAATGTCATTACACCCTTCACAAAACTCCCTCATTCAAACAAGATAAATACAAGAAGCATGAAATCGAACCCAAAATCTCATTTCGTTACATCACAACAACACAAAACACATAAATCACATATACAAGAGAATGAAATACATACTACTCTAATTGCAACAAAATAAGAAAGCTTCTATGGCAATGGTGGAGACCAACCTTCACAAGTATTATGGCAAAATGATGTTTGAGAAGAGCCCAATCCCTTTTTGCTTTCTTCAATCCAAAACCCTAATGTCTCCAAAAGTAGAGAGTGGGTGAACACCCTCTAACTCTACAAAGGGCCTCTAAAAAGGTCTCCAAATCCTACCTACTAATATTAAATTTAGAATTGACCCTTAAGTCCATAGGCTATCCTTTGTCCCCTATCATAAATGCAAGATTGGAAAGGAGTGTGGGTTTGGGTAAAAGGTCAAGACTCACTCCATTTTCGCAACATGTTAGTAATGGGTTATAAAGAGGGTCACCAAGGCCACTAGTAGGTTCTAGAAGTGTTATAAATGTTCCTAACCCATACCCCTATCACTAAGGTACTTGAATTTTACTAAAATTGGTTCTTAGGACCACCTTTTGGCCTCTAAAAGTGGCTAGAACAAAATTTAAAATTAAACAATCTAATTGGGCTACATTTCCAACCTTAGTAGACATGTCACTAAATAACACATAACAAGTGTCAAGTGACACTGTAAAATAACATAATACAACATTGACATGTCACTAATTGCACAGTGAAAACACCTAACACATACATACAATTTACAGTCACGAATAAAATCATTTAACAATGAGGTTGAATCTCTTCATTAGATTCAACCTTGGCTTTACAGTTTGCACATATGGTTGGTTACTGATTCTCTGATATTTTTTTATGGTAATTTTCCTACACACTAAATTAAACATCCGTAGCTCAATAAAAGCACATATATATATATATATATATATATATATATATATATATAATCAAATTGCATAATCAATTAACTGAACATTCGACATTTTCATTTAATAGACATTTTTATTTAATAACCTTTTTCCATTTCTACACCTGATAACCATAACTGATTACATAATCAAAATATCATAACATATTTTTCCATTTGAATTTAAAATACTGAAATAATCATCATAGTGCATGTATATACCCAAACATCATAAACATCATCAATAAGGTATATTGAAGTAATCATCACATGATATAATAAATACTAATAATGTCTAGTCCATGACATATAATGTCCCCAAATATTGAATCATAATGTATCAAAACAAGTGTATCAGCTGAGCTATGATGGGTCAGGGTGAGGCCTCACATCCTTCCCCACTAGGAATTAAATTCCTCTTGGAGTTCATCAAAAAGATATGGGTACTGAGATCTCATATGTGTTGTGTCCTCCCATGAAGCAATGACATCATCATAAAAATCACACTGGACCCTAACCTAGTCCAGCTCTCAACCTCCTAGTGCAAGGGTCCATCGGTCTATAATATGAATGGGCTCCAGTGCCAGCTACTCGTCTGACTCCACCTGCAGGGCATCCCAATCTATTACGTGAGTCTCATAATAAATATATCCTCAAAGTAAAGAAACATGGAACACATCATGGATGCATGACAAGCTAGGTGGAAAAGCTAAATGGTATGCAACTGGTCCTATCCTCTCCAAGATCTCAAATGGTCTAATGAAACAAGGTGCCAACTTAGAGCCCTTTCTGAATCAGATCGGACTCTTGTGTTGTCGCACTCTCAAGAAGACTCTATCTCTGACCTTATACTCTCTATCAATGCTCTTGGCATCTGCATATTTCTTCTATCTATCTTGTGCCTCTCTAAGATGTTGTTGAATCAAATCCACCTCCTGCTCCATCTCTTTGACTAACATAGGACCAATAGATACTCTATCCTCAATCCGGTACCAACTTAAGGGTGTCCTACAAGGTCTACCACACAAGGCTTGATAAGGTGGCATACCTATAGAATAATGATGCCCATTATTATAGGCAAACTCAACCAGATGTAGGTAATCATTCCACTTGACATGATGGTCCATCATGTTACATGTGGAACATATCCTCCAATACCTTATTAACTCTCTCGGTCTAACCATCTGTCTGAGGGTGATACGTTGTACTAAAATTGAGCCTAGTGCCCAATGTTGTCTGTAACTCTCCCCAAAAGGTTGATGTGAACAATGAGTCTCTATCAAAGATGATCTTACAGGGAATGCCATGAACTCTGGCAATATCCCGCAAGAACACTTGAGCTATGTCTCATGTTGTGAATGTAGTATGCACGGGTGAGAAGTGGGAAACCTTGGTCAATGTGTCGATTGTCACCAAGATGGAATCATGGTGGTGAGAAGACACGGGGAGACCAATAATGAAGTCCATATATATAGTATCCCACTTCCACTCAGAAATCTCATGTGGCTGTAGAAGCCCACTAGGGTGACGGTGCTTTTCTTTCACCCTTTGGCACTCTAGGTATCTCACAACAATACTAGCAATCTGTAGTCTCATGCTTGGCCAATGATATAATTGTCTCAAATATGCATGTAACTTCTTAACACTAGGGTGCATGGCATAAGGTGCTCTGTGTGCCTCAAGTATAATGAACTTGCACAAATCCCCAATGGAAGGTACATAGATATACCCCCTATGACATAATAGTCCATTGGACTCCAAGGAATACTTTGTATACTTCCCTTCTAAGTGTATCTGAGAATGCACCAACTGACAAACCTCTGCATAAAAGGGATCCTCTAGAAAATGACATAGGATATACTCTCTCAAATTGGTACAAGTTGTCATAGATGAAAGCTTGTGGCATCTCCTACTCAAGGAATCTACAACCATATTCTCCTTCCCTTTGATGTAATGAACATCAAAATCATACTCACACAGGAACTCCATCCACCATCTCTGTCTAGAATTAATGTTTGGCTAAGTGAAATTGTACTGCAAGCTCTGATGGTCTGAATGAAGCTCAAATCTATGACCTAGAAGAAAGTGTCGCCACCTCACTAAAGCATGAACCACTGCAGAAAGATCTAGGTCATGATTAGGGTAATTAAGCTCATGAGTCTTTAACTTCCTATACTTGTAGGAGATAGGTCGTCCATCCTGCATAAGGACTACCCCTATTCCATCCAATGATGCATCTATGCACACTACAAAATCTGCTACTAGGTCTAGCACTGCAAGTATCGGTGCACTCGTGAGGCCTCTCTTGAGATCCTAAAAGGCTCTCTCACACTTCTCTATCCACTCATACTTCTTTCCCTTTCTCTAAAGGGAGGTGATGGGGTGTGCCGATTTGGGAAATCCTGCAAAAAAGTGTCTATAATATCCTACTAACCCCATAAAACTCCTCACCTCAATGACACTGGTGGGTTTTGGCCAATCCATAATGGCTCAGAAATTTGATGGATCTATGGAGATGCCATCATTGGATATAACATGACCCAAGTAATGTTCCTCAGGTCGGAAGAACGCACACTTTGATAAGCTCCCAAACAACTGGTTCTCTCTCAACCTCTGCCAAACCTACCTCAGGTGATCCTCATGCTCCTTCTAATTATGATAATATATCAAAATAAAATGTAGGAACACAACCACAAAATTATCCAAGAAGGTGTGAAACTCCATTCATGAGGCTCATGAAAAATGCTAGAGCATTCATGAGGCCAAATGGTACCACGGTGAACTTTTAGTGACCATACCTCGTACAAAACGCAGTCTTGTGGATATCACTCTCTACAATTCTCAACTAATAATAACCTGACTTGAGATCAATCTTTGAGAGCACTCGAGCACCCTGTAACTGATCAAAGAGGTCATCAATCCTAGGAAGTGGGTATCGGTTCTTAATAGTTACTTTGTTCAACTGTCGATAATCAATGCACAACCTAAGTGATCCATCCTTCTTCTTTACAAAGATCACTAGTGCACCCCAAGGTGACACACTAGGTAAAATATGCCCTTTCTCCAAGAGCTCCTCCAGATGAATCTTGAGCTCATTAAGCTCATGGGTATTCATCCTATATGGTTCTCTTGATACTGGTTCAACTCTTGGCACAAGGTCTATGTGAAAATCCACTGCTCTAGGTGGAGGCATACTAGGGAGCTCTGAAGGAAATATATCTGCAAACTCTTATAGGATAGGAAAATCATTGAGGGATTTGTCCCTCTCTAATTCCCCCTCCATGTCACTAACGGCGATAGAAAATAGATGACATCCCTTTCGCACGCACTGCCTAAGCTGCATAGCGAAAATAATACAAAGAGATATGAGTCTCTGCACTCCAGTGATCACCCTAGGAATACCTTGCTCATCCACACATTCTACCCTCTTTTTTCAACAATCTGGCTTGGCACCATGGGCATAAAGCCAATCCATGCCAAGGACAACATCATATGAACCTAGAGGGGTAATGCGTAGATCAGACATCGTGGATATGTCTCCAATATGAATCTGACAATTTTAGACCATGGAACTAACTAACACCCTGGCTCCTGAGGATAACTCTACCTCCTAACTGACATACTATCTAACTACCACTAGCACATAATGCTCCACTACATATGGAGATATAAAGGAGTCAGTAGCTCCAGAATTAAATAAAATAGTAACCATACTACCTTGTATCATACCTGCAGCCTCAATAACTGTGGCCTGATGCTCGGCCTGGTAGTTATCAACCGCTGCAAAAACCCTATGGGATCTACCCATGTCTCCAACTATAGGCTCTGAAGTAGCTCCTCTCTGACCACCAACTGACTGTCCGTGTGGGCACTCTCTTACTATATGACCCATGTCACCGCAAGTGTGACATGGCCCTTTGGTCTGAATATGTACTCCCTGTGATCTAGACTAATGTGGTCCTCTAGTCCTATTGGAATTATTGTAACCACCCCTAGAGGATTTTTGAGTCCTAGCTGGCTATGCTTGAGGGGCGTGTGTCCTCTGATCCCGTCTAGGATCTTGAGATTGCTACTATTTGGGATTAGAGCCCTGATAAACCTATGATGGCCTCTGTCTAGAATCCTACTGAGATCTCTACTACTAAGACTGTTGACCCTTAAAGGATCCTACTGAGTGATTCTAGTTCCCTTTCCAAGGGGACCTTTGCTATCCTGGCTATTGGATAGAGGGGTTTTAGTGCTGAGACCGATCTTGCAACTCCTGTCTAGTACAAATATCCTCAGCTACAAGTTGTGTCTCAATTGTCTCTCTGAATGTGGTAGGAAAGGCTAGGCGTACTATACCCTAAAGAGACATATTGAGTCCCTTAATGAAAGGATGGATATGCAATTTCTCATCCTTCATGTAATCAACATATGGAAGGAGCTCGAGAAACTGACTCTCATACTAGGTCACTGTGAGACCTCTCTGCTAGAGATCATGGAACTCCTCTATCTATCTCTATCTAAAATTCTCAGAGAGGTATCTCTCTCGAAAGTGGGCCACAAAATATTCCCAACGGAGTGTGTCAATACTCACTCCACCTATACACTCCTCTTGCTCCCACCAAGTGGAGGCATTCTCCCATAGAAGATGGACTATAAGTCGCACCTTTAGATTACTCCCATAAGGGCATAATCCAAAACATCACCATAAACTCTGTAACTAGGCCTCGGCTACTGACCCATCAATGGATCCCAAAAATAAGGGTGGCTAGAGTTGCAATAACTCTCGGATATCATCTCCAACTTCTCTATGGTGTCTCTCTCTGGCACGTATCTCATTCTCAGGTGGTACCTCAACTTAATGAACTGACTCACCCTCATGATCACCATGACCCTCAACATGTCTGGGTGGGGGACTCCTACTCATTTCTCTGTTAACTTCTCTATCACCCCCAGAAATGGGTGCTTCCCTTTTGGGAATCTGCTACTCGAGTTGCTGATCTATGGGTGGTAGTCTCTGCTAAATCACCCCAATAATATTCTGGAGGACATCTAGAATATCTTGGTTAGGGTTTTGAGGTGGTGGAGGTGGTGGTGGTGGTGGAGGTGGTACATCCCCCTATTCTGCCTCAACATGGGAATCTCTACAACCTCTACCCTGTCGGAGAGCTCATGTGATGACAGACATCCTACACAATAATTTAAATTTGAAATGAGTTGAAATGTAATGGGTTTAGGTTCCAAGTGTCAAAACCTGGCTCTGATACCAAAATGTCATACCCAAAACTAGGGCAAAACACACATAATTTTTTTTTTTAAAACATAAAAACAACAACTATGATGACATAATAATACTGAAAGCATTGAGGAAAGGTGACAACATGGTGAAGTTAATCTTTGAGCTGAAGGTTCTAGACATAGATTGAGTCCAGGTTATCAACAAAGGCAGATACAAAGTCGGTATTCCAACTCAATAAATGACAAGAGACCCTACAGTTTAGTACTATAGGGACACAGGGATATACTAACTACATTAATGGTCAACCTAGCAATCCAATTTATTAATCCTATTCAATGTCATTACAACCCTTAAACATCCCTGATATAATAAGGTTCTCCTAATTACTATAATCTTATCCAGTTACATTGTGAAAGGATGCTTTTAACTTGCTTGAGGAACTATCCAGATTTTCCAATTAACTGATATCAATAATAATTAAATCCTAAACTTCATTTGTTCACACATTTTTTTATAATAAACAATTAATTAACTACAAAGATAAATTTCCCATGGTTTGAAAGGAATACTTAATTTAACATATTAACCTAGCCCATTAATACATCTTTATTCAGATTTTACCCTTTTTAACAATTGCATGAAAGCACATAATAGTAATAATCATTATTCAATTAAATGCAAATAGTAGATCTAAACTATACAATTTAAATTAATCGAGTAAATCTATTACTCTAATAGACTAAACAATTTCAATTAATAACATGAGTTATTAAACTATTAACTAACTATGCAATTTAAAAAAAGTAAATGTATTAATCTATTAACAAGACTACACAATTTAAAATGAAGTAATAAAAAGTAAATCTATTTAACCAAAACTTAAACTAACTTATTACCTGCTAACCCACCTACTAATCTACCTACTAACCCACCTACTAATCCATCCTACCCCTATCTACCCCTATCCCATCACCCTCTCCTTTCCCTTGGCCCACGTGCCAAGTGGCTGAGGAGACAAGACAAAAATTCAACGGGCTGCAAAAGGGGACGAATTCTTTCAAGGGGATAAGTGTAGGTTTAAAGAAACATAAAGTCTGGGTCCCACCAAATGCATTAACTTTAATCCAAATGCAAGGAAATTTGAATGGCAAGGGGGTAGTTGAACATGTCAGCAAGCAAGGTACTAAGTCATGTCAGGGGGAGCATGGTACATATGGGGAAGGAGATGGAAGTGGGCACATGTCTTGGTGGGTGGTGCTATACCCAATGAATATGGCAACCAAAAAGGTAGTCCCCCCAACAAGCAAGCAAGGTAAGTGACATTATAGTTTGCTTCATTGTTTTTGTGTTTAATTATATTTTATTGTATGTTGGGGTAAAGTGGGTGTGGGCCCCACTGAAATATTAAGGTAACATAATGCATGTAATAATATGTCTTTTTTTTTTATTTAATTAGTTTTATTAGTAAAGTTTACACGAACTAAGAGGGATTAAGGGGGGTTAGAACACTAATCACATACTTAGAGAGGGAATATTGGAGGGGAATATTCTCTATGGTAAAGAGAATTAAATCCTTTGCTCATACATTTTCTAGAGAGCATTTTGGCTCTCAAAAATATGGAAAGTGATATTTTTTCCATCTCTTCTAACATTGCATTTCCTTTGTTTTGTATTTGTTGAAGTTAAATGTATGTAATATATCTTCTATTGATGCATTACACTAAGAGAATTATTTATAGAATATTGGTAATATGTAGTTATTAATTGGTGTCCTAATTTGATTAATAAACCATTGTTAACATGTTTTCCTTGAAAGATTTGAAATTGCAGTATTGAATTCAAGGTAAAGTGTTTGATCATATTGTGGTAGAAATCTAGATTTCAAGAGAGGAGAAAGAACATATTAAGGTTGAAATTTTGCAAGACCACAATTAGAAAAAAAAAACAATAAATGACTTGCAATTCATCTAACTTGAGCACATGACTTTTTTTTTCTTTTTCACAAATGGTTACATCTTCATTTACAACATTGAAGACTACAAAATTTAATCCATTCCATTACACACTTCACCTTCAATATGAAGGCACAATACAAGAAAATATACTACAATGGAGAAGTCTCCAATATCAAGGCAACAAGAACATCATTCAAGCTCCAGTTGCAAATGGCTCCAACACAAGGTTCTTCCAAAATCTGCAAAATAACATGAAACTAACCATGGAGAGCTCACCTCCCATCCTGGGTCTCAAGGAGACCACCCCAGAGCTTGGAGAACCGGTAACCAATGGGTGACATTCACACCATTCATGCAACACAAAGACAACAAGATACACCCATCCAAGGCTTACACAATAGGATTCATTTTTATTCCAAAATAAGGGTGAAGTTGGACTTCCATGTAGGATATTTCCAAATGAAATACAACAATAAACATGCCTTTCCAAGGCTAGATTCTTCCATACATTTTCCTCCTTATCTCCCCCAAATGAAGATAATAACCTTCATTGGCTTGCAAGGGCCCATACACCTTGCATTTTTCCCTCTTCTCTCCATGAGAAGAGACTCTACACATTCATGGAATCCAACTAACCCCTTCACCCATACTTGGCCACTTCTTCCCTATCTAAGGGTGAGTAATGTCATTACACCCTTCACAAAACTTCCTCATTCAAACAAGATAAATACAAGAAGCATGAAATCGAACCCAAAATCCCATTCCCTTACATCAAAACAACACAAAACACATAAATCACATATACAAGATAATGAAATACATACTACTCTAATTGAAATAAAATAAGAAAGCTTCCATGGAAATGGTGGAGACCAACCTTCACAAGTGTTATGGCAAAATGATGTTTGAGAAGAGCCCAATCCCTTTTTTCTTCCTTCAATCCAAAACCCTAATGTCTCTAAAAGTAGAGAGTGGGTGAACACCCTCTAAATCTACAAAGGGCCTCTAAAAAGATCTCCAAATCCTAACCACTAATATTAAATTCAGAATTGACCCCTAAGTCCTTAGGCTGTCCTTTGTCCCCTATCATAAATGCAAGATTGGAAAGGAGAGTGGGTTTGGGTAAAAGGTCAAGACTCACTCCATTTTTGCAACATGTGAGTAATGGGTTATAAAGAGGGTCATCAAGGCCACTAGTGGGTTCTAGAAGTGTTAGAAATGTTTCTAACCCATACCCCTATCACTAAGGTACTTGAATTTTACTAAAATTGGTTCTTAGGACCACTTTTTGGCCTCTAAAAGTGGCTAGAACAAAATTTAAAATTAAACAATCTAATTGGGTTACATTTCC
>MU228456.1:1252353-1275872 GCA_018584345.1 Thuja plicata | reverse complement strand
TAAAATTAAACAATCTAATTGGGTTACATTTCCAACCTTAGTAGACATGTCATTACATAAACACATAACAAGTGTCAAGTGACACTGTAAAATAACATAATACAACATTGACATGTCACTAATTGCATAGTGAAAATACCTAACACATATATACAATTTACGGTCACTAATAAAATCACTTAACAATGAGGTTTGAATCTCTTCATTAGATTCAACCTTGGCTTTACAGTTTGCACATATGATTGGTTACTAATTCTCTGGTAATTTTCCATGGTAATTTTCCTACACACTAAATTAAACATTCGTAGCTCAATAAAAGCACATGCATATATATAGATAATCAAATTGCATAATCAATTGACTGAACATTCTACATTTTCATTTAATAACCATTTTTCATTTCTACACCTGATAACCATAACTGATTACATAATCAAAATATCATAACATATTTTTCCATTTGAATTTAAAATACTGAAATAATAATCATAGTGCATGCATATACCCAAACATCATAAAAATCATCAATAAGGTATACTAAAGTAATCATCACATGACATAATAAATACTAATAATGTCTACTCCATCACATATAATGTCCCAAAATATCGAAGCATAACGTATCAAAATAAGTGTATCAGCTAAGCTATGATGGGTCGGGGTGAGACCTCACAAATGTTAAATCTACATTTTTGAATGGAATACTAGAAGAAGAGGTATACATTAAACAACCTCAAGGATTTGTTGATCCTGATCAGAAAAATATGGTATGTAAGTTACACAAAGATTTATATGGTTTGAAACAAGCACCGAAAGCATGGTATGAAAGATTATATTCCTATCTTATTAGTATTTGATTTATTAGAACAAGTGATAACAACAATTTGTATTTGAAATGAGGAAATGATGATAAAACTCTTATTGCTAGAAAAAAAATTTGATTATATTATATTTGGAGGAAATGATAACCTATGCACATCATTTGCAGATGAAATGAGGAAAGAATTTGAAATGTGAATGTTTTGAGAGATAAAAAAATTTCTTGGATTGAAAATTTTACAACGGACTGAAGGCATCTACATGACTCAGTCCAAATAAATCAAGGAATTACTACAGACATTCAGAATGGAAGAATCAAAACCGGTTGGAACACCTATGGTGATAGGATGCAAATTGACAAAAGAAGATAAGACACTTGAGGTAAATCAGACATTATATAGATCTATGATTGGAAAGTTGTTGTATGTTGTACACACAAGACCATACATAGCACACACAGTTGGAATTGTGGCAAGATTTTATGCCAATCCTAGAAAATCACATATGACTGTTGTAAAGAGAATTTTTAGATATCTAAAGAACACTGAAGACTATGGATTAAGGTACAATAGAGATGGAAAATTTGAACTGAAAGTTTACACTAATGCTAATTGGGCTGGGAACATTGATGATAGAAAGAGAACTATTGGTGGAGCATTCTTTATAGGAGAAAGATTAACTACTTGGATAAGTAAAAAGAAAGGATGCATATCTCAATCAACTGTAGAAGCAGAATATGTTGTTGTTGTTGCAAATTGTTCGAACATAGCATGAATAAAATGACTTTTGAAAGGTATGAATGAACAGATCATTGAACCAGTGATAATTTATTGTGATAATACTAGTGCAATAAATATTTCAAAGAACCCTATGATGCATGCAAATACCAAGCATATATCTATCAAATATCACTACTTGAGGGAACAAGTACAAGATAAACAAGTAGTACTAGAATATGTACAATCAAAAGAATAACTTGTAGACATATTCACTAAACCCTTACTGAACGATACATTTGAGTACTTGAGGGGTAGACTAGGAGTTTTCCACTTGTTTATCGATCACTAAGCTGACTAGGAGGTTGCATCAACCTACATGTAATTATAATATCAATCATGTTGATGCAAAGCTGAACTGGATGGACAAATATATATCAGTACACTACAAGGTAATTACTGCACCTAAAACCAAAGATATTTTTGGCTACTGAAGAGTTGTATATTTTATTTTTGGCATTGTTATCAAAGGGAGAGAGATTAAATGAAATAGATATCTATTAAAGGGAATATTCTATAGAGAAAGGGAGAGAAATGAAACATCTATTCATCAAAGGAAGAGAATGACAAAAGAAGAAATGGCATATCTATCTATAGAGAGATCAAGAAAAGAAGATTCAAATCTGCAAGGAGAGTCTGTATGGTGAGTTTTTTAATGCTGACACATTTTATATATTCAAGCTAGGGAGAGCTATTGCATTTTGTAGTTGTAGAGTAAAATTTTGGTATTCTATGGCATTTTTATATTGCATATTTCATATTGTGTTGTCATAAATTCCAAAAGGAGAGATTGATGAACTACAACTAATTGTATGTTTGAAGTCATTTTGTCGATAGTCAATGGAGTTACAGATATGATGATAGACATTATCAGTTAATGTATTGTCATTGATGTCAACTTATTTGAGTATCATTATGGTAAAAAACATCTATTATGGATTGGAGATCTGGAACAAAAAAAATTTATGTGGTCGATAAATGAAGAGTTTTGTATACACTAAGAGATGGTGAACACTGAGTAAACAAAGTTTATACCGAGCATAGTGATAACTGAGCTAGGGATCGCCGACATGACACGGTATTGGCTGAGTAGTTAAATCAAACTGAGCATGACTAGAGTGATGAATTGGAAATTTATGATTCCAAGGTAAATGATAAGATTTTTTATATTGATCAAATGATTATGAAAATTCAAGGAAGATCGGACGACGAAGATTGAAACATGTTTTTACCACAACTGTCGAGGAAGGTTTAAGAGGCAAAACCAACGATGGAGATTTAGTGGAAAAATATACATGATGGAAATTATATGAGTTATGATGTCTATATAAGAGACAAGAGATTCATTTTGAATCACACCTAATGCGCACACATGCAAATTGTATGCATGACTGATCAAACTGGTTATAGACAGAACTGAGCATTTTCTGCAGACATTATCGAGTGACAAAGGAAAGAGCATTACCAAGAAGAATAGAGTATGAAGAATCAAATGAACTGAAGTGAACAAATTGATTAGAGGTATTACATACTTAGCATAGATCTGAAAATCTACAAACAGAGTTGTATTTGAATCAGATCATTATTGTAATAGTTTAACCATTGGTACAGATAAATCTCTTAACTGAGTAGGACGTGAAAGTCTTTATTATGACATTCTAATAAATGTTGAGTGTTTTCTTGTTGACCCCATAGTGAATGATTGGTCAAGAGAGAACTATTAGTTTTGAATCCTCTAACCAGGTCACATTTAAGAGTGTGCATTGTAACCTTTAACAGGGTTGGCTCTTAACCGAGCTCACTTCAAAAGAGTGAAATATTTTGGGTTACTAGTCCCAGGTGGTTTTTCCCTTAGCAAGGTTTCCTCGTTAAAAATCTATGTTTCAATGTGTATGATTATTGTGGATTTTCATTCTTCTTTACACATTATTTTATCTACATTGATCGGTAATTAGAGTATTAATTTAGTAACACTCAGTAAATAGTCTAGGACTAAAGTTTGAAGATACAATATACATTTCACCAAGTTGATTTATATATTTGAAATTTTTTTATATACATCTGAAAGAAATTAGGACTACATGATAATTGGGAGACAACTGATTCACCCCCCCCCCCCCTCTTAGTTATTCTAACAGAACATGACTATTAGATCTTGTTTGGGCATATCATATGTTATTATGTTGGCAGTGTTTCTCCATCTTTTTAAGAATTTAAAAAAGGATTCGCCATCTTTTTTCTTCATGTCACAAAGGTCCTTGATGCTGAAATTGCATTCTATGTTGTGATGGAAGTGAGAAATAAATTTTTCAGCCAATTCTCCCCAAGATTGAATGTCATGTGGTAAGTGTGAGAACCCTTCCATTACGGGTCTAGCTAGACTTTGTGTAAATAGTTACATTAGGTAAGTTTCATCATGTGTGACTTCAATGTAGCTAGAAAAGAATTCCCTAATGTGTTCTAAAGGATTGGTACTACCTCTGTATTTTTTAAATTTAGGCACCAAAAAGTGTGTTGGAAATGGCAACATGTGTAATGAATGACCAAAAGGGTATGAGTACAAGTCCTTAGCTGTATTGGACTTAGTTTGTCCTTGATTTTGTATGTCTATCAATTTCATTTGTAGATTTTGTACTTGTTGTATAAGCATGTCTTTCAGAGATTGAGGAATATTTCTGTCATTGAATCTCTATCTTGTGGTTGGTATAAGGCTTTACCTTTGAGTTCTTTGTATTGGAACATATGATCTCCTCAG
Organism: Thuja plicata; assembly: GCA_018584345.1. Lineage (NCBI taxonomy): Eukaryota > Viridiplantae > Streptophyta > Pinopsida > Cupressales > Cupressaceae > Thuja > Thuja plicata. The sequence continues at coordinate 1,271,522 of MU228456.1, read as the reverse complement.
GATTTGGTATTGATTTACCAGCATGTGATTTTGATATTGGGGTATCTAATGGGTCCAAGGTTATTGTTGGTGCTATTTTTGGGATCTCTATTGGAATAAAGATGTATCCTTTGGCAGATGTTGAATAAATGTCAGACCTATAGAGATTGATCCAAGTTGTTAGGAAGTATTAAATCCAAAGCCAATAGGGATATATTGCAGTGTCTGAGTAGTAAAAAATAGGTTATTTCTCATTTGGGGTGTTGATGAAATAGTTTGAGTGTTTGACATGAAATTTCATGAGGCAGATTATTGAGATAAACATGTAACCATGCATGCACTCATTTGGGAACTTATCATGTTTTTGGTGGAAGATGTCCTAGCTTGATTTGCTGAGCTAGTTTGGGTAGACATAGTCTGTGCTGATGTCATGGATATTAATGATGACATAAACAAGACTTGAGACACTAAGGGAATCATTTGTGAGTTTTGAGTTGTGTTTTATCTTGCTAAAGAATTTTTAGGCCATATCATAGATACATTGAATTCAACAGGGAGCTTGACTCCCTTTTTATCAACATAGATAGGAATCTCTCCGGGTTTCTTTCCACAATAGTGTCTACCACTTGCATAGAATAAGCATGTTTCTCTATGTCTTTGAGATATTCCTCTATGACATCTTGAAACATAGTTGGCCTTCGAGAACCATGTGGAAGTCTATGCACATTTTCAATGTATAACGAGGGATCATTGTTTTAGATGGGTCATCCTCTTTCTCTTTTTCCCATGAGGGAAATTGGTTAATGTAGGGTTCATCCAGTTGGGTTCTATCCTTCGATCTAGTATAAGGTCCAGCATAAGGTATAAAATACATTGTGTTATCTAGGATTTAACTAAAATGAGTGATATAAAGAAAACAAAAGGGACAACCTCTCAAAGAGAGTTCAAGTACTTGTTTCAACAAGGGTAATTCTAAGAACAAACTTTGATTTCTCTTGATCTCATAGATTGGTGATGATAAGATATGATTTTATTCTTGCCTTAGATGAGACAAAGTCGCTGAAAAATGATTGATAAAACTAATATAACAAGATCAAGATAGTCTAATATGAACTTTAATGAATTATCAATGGGAAACAACAAATGAACTGACAAAAAGCGATGATCCTAGATGTTTGATATTTCACTAATTCTTTATTTATTTCCTAAGATGTGTTTGCTTACTTTTCACACGATTATGGGGAATATTTTCCAAGGTTACAGACTGGTAAAATGCAGATTTTTGATAGAGGAATCCAAGTTGTCTTGATAGAACAAATGCATAGGTCTATAGGTCAATTGTAGTAGAATTTTGTCAATTGTGACAGAATGTAAGGTTAATTGTAGTAAACTTTCATTGAATGTGATAATAAAGGGATTAATTATGGTAATAAAGGGCTCAATTGTGGTAATCTTCTGTCAATTGTGGCAAACTTCCATCAATTTTGGCACAATGCATCAGTCTTGAAAAATGATTGCAGCTTGGGGATTGTCTGATAAAATGAGCTTTCGCAACAATGATTTTGGAACAGACTTTTGATGGCACCCTAGAATTTGAATACATTTGACTCATTTTGACAGTGTAAGATGTTGGTTTTTCATTTTGAAAACTGATCACATAAGCAAGCATAATAGACACAGTGTTTTGAAGATCCAAGAATAAAAAGTGTATGTTCTACAACTTTTTCAAGTTGCAAGTTTTCACATGGCCAGAATAGAGACAATCAAATTAATCTATGATCAATTGGATTCAAGATGCAATATTATATGCCCAACTCTTTTGATGTTCGTCAGCTCACACAATGATTTTCACGCTACTAGGACACGAAGGTCCACAATGTAGTTGCTCATTTTTTTGCCTTTCCCAAGCATTGTTTCCATACTAATGAAGATATCTTTATCAACACAATACCCTGGAGCACATATGTTGGGAATCTTGCGGGGCAATTTTGCAACCCCTTGCACTATAATAAGACACTTGTTTGGAGTTAAAATGGGTGGTTCTCTAATTAACTAGTTTTAGTAGTGTATGTGTCATCTATTCAATCAGTTTGTATGTGTGACTCACTTAAGAGCCTAGTTGACCATGCTGGCTACTTAGGGATACTTCACCTGATCTAGGCTATCATCAACACATCTCTCATCAGAGCTTGGCTAGATATAAGATAGAGATTTGGCCCATGTCTTTTTTATATATCGATCGAAAGAATTATCGATTTAAGGTCATCCTCTAAGGAAGAAACACATTCCCTAGACGGGCCTCTCTAAGAAAATAAAAAGGTTTTTATTCTAACAGATTGTGCAAACACACCAAAGACTCAAGACATAAGGTTAATCGCTTTAAGCACCAAAAGGTCAAATGTGAACTGATATATCATCCATACAAGCACGAGTGTTCGATTTTAAGCCCAAACCAAATGATATTTTCTTGTTCATTTTTAAGTGCACCAATTTCAAAATTTCTTTTCCTTTGTTCAGTTTTAACCCCATGTCAATTTTATGCACCAAATTGAAAGATGAAATTGTGGTGTTTGAGCATACACTTTTTTTTAAAGCACCAAAAGACAAATGAATTTATTGTAGATTTAACCAAAATTAAGTTGTTTCCATGCCACAAGCTATCAAGAAATGTTAGACCAAAAAATCCTAGTAATCAAAACAAATGATATTTATAAATGCCTAGATTGTTAAGGCCATTAATTTTCATGGTAACTTTATATTTGGCTGCAAAACTCTTGAGAGAATCAATATACCTATTAAAGGATTTGATTTGGTCTTCAGCTACGATTGCCAAGGCTGTCTTTCCTTGTGTGTAGTAATGAGTTATTATTCTTTGGGATGCTTTTCATGATCTAAACCTGGGGGTGCATCTGATTATTCTCCTTACCATTATTCATTTGATCAGTCTTGCATAGAAACCGAGAAGACAAGAAAAATTAGATTTTTGCATTAAATAGTGAAGTTAAGCAATTGCAAAATGATGTTGTCTGATGAAATTCTTTGGGAAATTGAAAAATTTCTTTGTCAGTTGTGAAATAATGCTGAAAATTGTGTAATTCATCTTTCGATTTAAATATCTGTTGGCAATTATGAAATTTCTCCAATAGTTGTGAAATATGGCAGGCAGTTGCAAAATTTGACTATCGAATGCGAACTTCTTCTGGCGATTATGGATTTTTTCTATCAGTTGCAAAATAATGATTGCAATTGTGAAATATGTTTATCAATTTCAAAATATTTTCTGAACCAGCAACTATAAAATGACCAAAATCAATTGTGAAATACAGTAATCAATTGCAAAATAATAGGGAGCAATTGCGGTAATAAACCAGGCGATTGCAATAAACTTTCATCAATTGCAGAAAACTTCTATCAATTGAAAAATTATAGAATATATCAAAAAAAAGTGAAGAAACTTCAGCCATACGGCTGAGACCGGTAAATTTTTCTTGCCATCTACAAGCGATTATTGAGTTGTTCGATTCACGTCGGGTTCACCCAAACGTATAGGGTATGATTCTGCACACTCAAATGAGGGTTAGTAGCATCAATTTGCAATGAAGGAGAGCAATCAAACTACTAGGAACAAACCTATGAACAATAAAATAACAAGCATCAGAGAGGAAAACAAACAAATACAAACCACAATGCTTGAAGGTTCTATTGCTTCTCTCTACTCCTTCTGAAATGTTGCATGAATGGTGCTCAGTATTGGCATCGGTAGCATCTGTGACTTGGGAGTGTTGAGAAAATAAGATCAATGTGATAATGATTTTTCTTTATGCTTTGTACAATAATCTTGCAGAGTAATTGTGCACAATGATTCAAAATCTAGACCTTCTTCAAATGGTTGAGAAGGGTTGATTATATAGAAATGAAAATGATTTGGACGGATGAGATCGATCCCAAAAACTTGAGAATGGATGGATGAGATCAAAAGGAACTGGAGAAGAAATCACTAAACTCTACCTCTTAACTGAAGAGAAGTGGGGATGGTTTAGTCAACTAAAGAATTGATTTGCAAGTTACCTCTTGGAACTAAAGAGTTGATTTGGAGTCACCTCTTGGAACTGAAGAGTTGAATTGAGTTACATCTTGGAACTGAAGAGTTGAATTGGAGTTACCTCTTGGAACTGAAGAGTTGAATTGGAGTTACCTTTTGGAACTGAAGACTTGAATTGGAGTTACCTTTCAGAACTCAAGAGTTGATTTATTTGTGTGTTTATTTAATTTTAGAAATTAAAATAACCAAATATGAGATAATTCAATTCTATTTTGATTTAAAATTGAATTTTTGACTTAAATTAATTTAATTAGAAGAATAAATTAATAAGTTTAAATATTTGATTTTAAAATTTAGGAAATTGAATTTAATTAATTAATAAAGATTAATTAATTAAGGTTAATTAATTGAATAAAATTAATTATTTGTTAATTTTGGGGAAATGATTGAATAATTAGATGATTGGATTTAGAAAAAATAAGATAATCATTTAATGATTAAAAAATCATTAATTAATAGAGGAAAATTAGTAATTAAATATAAGGTCAGAAGTTTGTCCATTTTAGGGTATCTACAGGAATGATCTCAATTCTTGACATTGATCTAGCTCCAGTATGGTTATTCCTACCGTTATCTCCAAATTTCCAATTTATGTTTTGAGGAAGGACTATTGTCTAGATAGCATAAGAACTTTCCCCTTGTTCATATTTGTGAATGACATCAACTTCAACATCTACTGTGGCATCTGGAAGAGAATCCCACTCATATTCATTAGAACTTGTTTCCCTAGAATAAGGTATATCTAGGACATGAGTAGGGGTGACTGGCTATGGTCATGAAAACTCCTTTGCCTTCACTAGAGTTTCTCCCTTATTCTTGTTGATCATCACTTTCTTGTAGTGTGGGTTTTTGTTCACCTTCTTGTGTCAACATAAGGTGGGATAGAGACACCTCAATTGTGTGAACCCTCGTATCTATGAAATGAGGTAATTCAAGTATGTGAGTAATAGTAACTAGTTTCCCCCGGCTAGGGTGTCTTTCATCAGGTTCACCTTTGGGTTCTAATCCTAACTAGTCCTTTTGTGGGATTACCACTTATTCTTCAGTCAATTTATTCTCCTCTCATGATTGTTATGGCATTGATCTGTTTGGTTTGAAGGGGGCTTTGAATTGAGGTGGGGTTTACAATTCTCCTTGGTAGTGAGGATTTTTTGTTTGTATGTGTAAGAGTCTTTCAAATGATAACCTTTTTATCTATGCTTCCTCCTTAGTCTCATCATCATAGTCCTTTGTTTTATTGTTTATAGGACCATTGCTAGAGGAAGGATTAAACTTTTGATCATTGTATCCTAGTCCTATTTCATCTATTGGACTCAAGAATTTAGTGTGTATGGGCTCTATTAACCCTTTATATTTTCCTAGGGGTCCTTTTCCTTTATACACCATCTATTTCATGAGTTAATATCCTTTACCATATTTCTGTGGGGAAATCAAAACATGTTTAACTTCTTGATTATGCTCTTCCTCTTTATAGATCTAGGCAAGAACAACCTTCTCTTCATTTTCTTCTGAGAGAGAAACACGATCTTTCATCATACCATTCCCTTCATGTATTTCTAATTTTTTAGTACTAGAAGACTTGAATTATGATGAGGGCATTCTGTAAGATCTAGGGGATGTAGGGAGATTAGCCATGGAGGTTAAAGGATGTAACTGATATTCCCCCATTCCTATTTTTTAAATTTCCATTTTCTCCTCAAAGTTCTTTAGGAGTGTATTTTGGGAACTTTCAGATTCTTGATCATTAAACACTTCCTTGTTATGTGGAACCATGTTGTCTGCTTGCTTCAAATTATTACAAGAGTATGTGCTATCACTCAGACTAGAGACCTCCACTCCATTGTGTGGAAATTTCACACATTGATGATATGTCGAGGGGAATACCTGCATGTCATGGATCCAAGGTCTCCCTAATAAAATATTGTATGCCAAAGGTAAATCTAACACTTGGCATGTTACATCTCTCTCAGATGGCCCAACTCTTATGGGTAGCACAACTAATCCCTTTGATGACCTTTCTTCCTTGTCACATACCTTTATGGTGATCTTCCTTCTAGGATCTATAGTGTTTTCTAAGAAACTCAATATTGTCACAAGTTTAAGAGTACAAATATTCAAACCGGCACCTCCATCTATCAAGATGCACTTGACTTTATGTTTATGGATCAAGACTTCTATATGTAAGGTTTGGTTATGCAGATGATTTAGTGATTTATCATCTTCATCTGAAAATGATAAGTAATGAGGTGAGACTATGTGGCCTACCATAGTTTGGAACCAATCAACACCAAGTTCCTTTGATACAGTTGTCTCTAAAAGAGTCATTTTGTGAATCTCCTTATGTGATGGTAAGATTTTAAGCAATTATAGGATGGAAATTTGGGTTGGAGTTCTTTGTAATTGATTAACCAAATTGTAGTTCATAGCTAGGATTGATGTGTCCATTTTATTCAATGTTGATGGATTTTTTGTTAATGTTTTAGGTTTTTTAGATGAGGAAGCTACTCCCTTAAGAGTAACCTTAGCTAGATTCCTTGTAGCATATTTAAACTCCTTCTTGTATTTTATGATGATCACATTAACTAATGGATTAGATGGTTTGAGCATGTGTATCACATTGTCATTTTTAGAATAGGTTTAATTTACCTTAGCTCCTTCATTCTTTGAAGATTCCCCTTGTTCATAAGAGGGTATGGGTTGTTTAAAAGCCTTGTGATCATTGTTCGACTGGGTTCCATCAACTGTGATGGTGTCATTATTAATCAGGTCTTATAAAATGTGCTTCAACTTCATGCACTCGTTAGTCAAGTGTCCCTTATTTTTATGATATTCACAATAGTGATTTCCATTCCACCACTTGGGTTTAACTATTGGTTCCCAACACTTTAAGTTTGATATTGTGATTATTTTTTAACCACCAGAGTCTTTAGTGTGGTTTTGAGAGGTTCTTCAATAGGAGTGAAATTTTTCTTAGGTTTGGGTATCCATGGTGCTATGTCTTTTTGTGTGTCTTGGTTATTCTTGGATGGTTGTGAAACATTCACATTATTCTTAGAATCTTGGATACTACTAGATAGATTTAATATTGGTTCCTTGGGTTTGAAATCAGATGAGTCAACCACTCCGTCAGTGACCACATTCTTGTTCTTGTTCCGGTATTTTATTTTTTCTTTACCATTTTTGTTGTTAGGATTGTTTGAGGATTTAGTGTCCTTGTATAAGGTGAGTTCACCTTTCTTCACAAGAAATTCTTCGATCTTGATTGTACTTTCTACCAATTCACTCAAGGCAGTATGTTTTTGCATCTAGATTTCCTAATTCATCTCAGGAATCAAGTTGTTAATGAAAATGTCAATTTTCTCATTTTATGGGATTTGTCTAGGATATCTTGTGAATATGTTTCTCCACCTTTGGAGGAATTTGACAAAAGGTTCCCCATTGTGTTGTTTGGTGTTACATAGATTTAACATGGTGACTATGTGTAAGATGTTATAAGAACAATGTTGCATGAGTTGTTTCATGAGCTCACCAAATGTTTGAATACCAAGAGAGAGTTTTGTGAACCATTCCAAGGCTTGTCCAATTAGGATTCATGGGAACAGTCAAATTAGATATGTCCTTTCATGCATGAACTCCATACTATGAGCACATAATCCCCTCACATGATCTTTAGGATTACCATCCTTGTTATAGTTGTCATATTTCAGAATCTCAACCTTAGGAAGAAACAATGGCATGTGTAACATCTTAGCAAATGGGAAGGGACATACAAACTCTAGTGAGTATTTTTTAGATGATTGTTCTTTCACTTTCTTCAATTATCTAGGCTCACACCTTATATCTTGTAACTGTTGATTGAGGATGGTGATGGGAGACTCTTCCTCTTGTTGTATAAGTCTTTTGATATCAAAGTTGTGAGGAAGTAGATGCTAATTGCATAAAGTATTTATCTTTGTCCATTTGCATGAGGATTTGCATCATCTTTTGAAAGTGTTTTTCATGTTGACATCTCAAGATTTCCTCTTTAGTGGGTTCCTTAACTAAGGACAAAACACTAGTATATTTACTTTTTCATTCTTTGCCAGATCCCCAATTGTATACCAACATGTTGGATGTACTATGATGTGTAGTATGAGTTGATTGATGTTGAGAGCTTGACGCTTGAAACAAGGGTATTTATTGATATATAGTTGGCATTTATTGGTTTGGAATCCTTTGAGTATTTCTTGGTTTCTGATAGGACAAGGGTCCTTGGGTAGAAATGTCAAGAGATTTCCCCTTCAAATTGAGATAAATTTTTTTTTGTTGGCTTCTAGTTTGTACCATGAAACCCAATTGTAGTTAAGTAGAGTGATGGGTCGATGTCAAACATCTCCAAATGATCACTTGTCTTAAAGATTGGTAAGAGATATGTTGATGAGAGATTGTTGATCCTGGTATAGGGTATCATGATTTGAGACCTGAATTTCTGCTAGACGACACTTGTGACTAAGTTAATTGAGGTTTATTGTTGATGAAATAGTGCACGGAAAGTAAGACCATTCAATAATATAGTAAAAAATATGATGATGAGTCAAGCCACTTTGGAAAGAACTGACACTAATATATTTGGGTCTGATTTCTAATGTTAATAAGTCCAAATTTTGACTGCCACTAGTTGGACTTCTGACTAACATGGTTGTTGGAAATATTTATGTTAGAAAATTTGACGTACCCATGGTCATCATTATTCTGATAGCCATAACATCGTAAAATATGTGTCTATTTTTGGAGAGTTTAGGTCAGATTTATAACCCTATCCTCATCGGTTTAGGTTTTCATGGTAGTCAAAATTCCAACTACAATCAGATGAACTATTATGACCACAGTGTTATCAGATGTACAGAATCCTCATCGGTTTTTGTTTTCCTTATTATTGGAATTTTGATGACATGAGATGAAAGATTGTGATGAAGATGTTGTCAAATTTAAAGCATCCTTGTTGGTTTATATTTACAATTTTTTCAGGATTCTAATGATATCTATATTTTTTTATTAAAAAAAATGATTTTTATTGATCAAGAATTCCTGGGTGAGGATAATGAAGGAGAAAAATACAAGCCACATTTCACAAAATGTAATGTCTCTTAGCAGAAACTGAAGAGATGACATCATTGCTAATGCCTTGGTTGCAAATATTGGCTAGAGAATGCATGTGTTTTATTTCATATTGGGATAGAGATCCATTGTGGTTTTCAAATATCCTTACCTATGACAACATGGATCCATGAGTGAGTTCCTTAAGATTTTGTAAGATATAAAAATGAATGTAAGGTATAGGAAAATGATGTATAGGAAGAAATGGTGTTTGTGTTGTATTTAAAGGTTTTGGGGTAAGATAAGATTCACCTCCTAGCCCCAAATCTCACAAAGGAAAGATCCACTTTGATCAACCATAAGAAAATGGTTAATGCACAAAAGCCTCAATCGATCATAAATAAGAAGAAAGAAGAAAGCCTAACATTACCGAATTATGGATGAAGAGTATGTAATAGATTTGAATTGATTAAAACCTTAATTGAAATGAATTGAAGACAAGTACTAAACTCAAAATATAGCAGATCCAAAAATTGTTATTTTCTGGTGTCTCTATCAGGTTTTGGGAAATTCTACAACTGGACCTAGAACAGAAACACAGAGATGGAGAAAACCCAAAAATATTTTCCTTTTCTGAGTTAGGTCGACCTTGACCCCAATGCCTGGGCATAATTGTACCCCAAAATATTGACCTTTACCTACACTACTCCGATGAAAATTATGTTCATGGATCCTGAAAGTTGGCTGAAAAGGGTATCTGAATCTACTATATAATTCATTGTCATGTACCTGTACCTGATATAAAAATGGTTTTTTTGTTGGGGGGGAGGGGTTTTCCTTGGTCAAATCCCAATTTTGGAATTAAAATTAAAATATAATTGACATTGTAGAGACAAACAAAGTAAATAAACAAATTCACCTTGCATGTATAGAAACCCTTGTGGAGGATTCGAATCCTAGGATCCACAAGTATGTATGCTGAAAATGAATGTAGAGTGTAAGATTTATAATGTAGGATGTCTCAAATCAAATCCTTTAGATCTTCAACACCAATCTTTAATGGATCTTGGAATAGGAAGAAGCTTGCATCGATGTGGATGGAGAAATCTTCAACAAGAGGGCTCCATAGAGCTTGAATCCTTCAATGGCTACCAATGGATCTCCTTGATAAATTGAATGCTTTAATGTGCTTGAATTCTTGAATTCTTTAATGTAGATGATCACTTCAATAGATTATTCTTCATGTGCATAGGTGGTCTAGGTGATATTGCTTCTTAGATAGTTAGATAAAATAAGAGGAGAAGGCTTCCTTATATACAAATCTAGGGCACAATCTTATAGAGAGGCCTACATAGGAGAATTAAAATCCAATTATACCTATACCCCTAGGAGTGGACCTATATTAAATATAATTTAAAGATTTTTTACTTTGGAGATCGAAATAGCCGACCCAGAAGTGGGAATTAAATCTTTCCAAAGCTCGACATCTAGAAACCTTGGAAACTTGAAATTTGGACCCTGGGTCAGGGTCAGGGTTGACTATTACCTAGGTCAAGGTTGAGGTCAACCTTAACCTAGGTCAAGGTTGAGGTTGACCTTTCCCTAAGTTCAAGAACCTCAAATTTATAGAGCAAGATGCCAAAAATAGGCCAGAGAGAAGTGGGAAATAGGGAAGAACAGGGGAAAAAGCTAGATCCAAGTCAAAGACCCATTCAAGATGTTTGAAATGACCCCAAACCACTTACTTAGAGGGCTAGACCAGTCCAAAATGGAAGTGCTTCCATTTTTTGATGATATATTTAGCCCCCACTTTAGCATGAGTATGGACTCGATGCAAACTCTTGGTAAAGGAGATCATAAAGAAAAGATAATCTTATTGAATTCAAAGGAACAAAGAAATCCTCAAGCCCCAAGGGAATCAAGTCTTTGTCAACCCAAAGATTATGATAAGAGAGACATTACCATTCAAATAAAAAGAGAGAGGGTGTGATTAACTCACCCAATGAGAACCTATGTCTCATTGTGAATCACACAAGGAAAAAGTGCAACTGGAAAGATGGAGTTGAACCTCCTAGTGAATGTGGCTACTCACTAGTCAACCAATCAAGGATTTACTCTTAGGAATATTCTATTCCAAAAGAGCAAAGCCAAAACATAGAGAGATCCATTATTAAGGACACCTTACATCCTTGAGGGATCAAAACATTATAAATTGAAACTGGAGGGATCAAGAGATCCTATAAGGTAAAAATCCATGCTTTAAGAATTAGTCTCTAATCCATAAAGGGAGAAAAAAAATTTAAGTTTGAAAATATTTTGAAAGTGCGTGTGTGTAAAAAGTGAGTAGAGAGTATGCCCCCATGTTAGATTCATTGCTAACACTTTAATAGGAGCAATGACTTTAATAGAAACATAAACAACTCCACTGATTACGTTCCCACTACGAGATGCCCCCAAGTGAAGACAATTCAAGGGAAATACCACATAAACATACAAAGAAAACATAAGGGATCTACCTACTATGGGGTCAGTATGATCTTAATTATATTGAAAATTAATTGACATCATTCCCAAAAACAAGTAGAACTACAATCACAGTGGAGGAAAGAAAATGGAAGAGTTACGAAGAAGAGTCTTTTTGGACCACAACATGGAGACCAAAAAGAATCAGTGCTACCATGTCACAAATCCAAGCGGACTACACAAGGAAAATATTTATGAACAATAGCACAAGTACAACATTACATGAAAACACCATGTAGAAGAATAGAGATACATATAGAGGAATAGTACAACATTTTCAATTCCTTTATCATCTTGCACCAACAAAGTAACAAGGGTTGTATAAAAGAATCTAACAAACATTTAGCAAACACATTATGGGAGAAGCACAATACAAAAGGAAAACACATAAAGGGCTACCATGAAGGACAAGCCAATCAAGCACATCACCTACTCTCCCCATCTTGTTCTATATCATTTAGGGAAGGTGGGAGACTCGCAAGAGGTACTATATCCAACACAGTAGGAATAATAGCCAGTTCCAAACAAGGATCCTCTTGAGAATCACAATGTTTGATACTAGGTGCAATTATCAATTGTGTTGAAAGTGTATGAGGTAAATTAGTATCAATGTCAATAGTCTCATATTCATCTTTAGAATCATCAAGATTATCTTCTTCATCAAGATTAATCCAAAGATAATCTAAGATACGAATAGAATAATCATAATCATTCATCTTAGAATCATTATTAATATTAACTTCTTCCAACACATCCAGCATAGGATGGTCAAAAGAAGGTAAATAATTTTGAAGAATAGAGGTCGGGCCTTAGCTTGAGCGTGATGCTTCTTGCAACGTTCATTGGCAAATCAGTTGCATTTTCTCTTGTTTGAAATATGTTGAGAACTAGGAGGAATAACAATTGGTTCCTTCACAGGTTCTATAGGAGGATTAGTAGGAATCTCAGTAGGCTGAAAAGCAACATTAGGAGCTTGATTAACAAAACTAGAAGAAATGGATAAAGGAGGTATGGAAGGTGTAGGAAAAATACCATGGTTAATATTTATCTAAGGCATGCTTAACTCAAGAATCTTGCGATATTTATAGGCTTGATATGAGAAAAAAAGGTTATCAAGTCGAGAAGAACATGATTTAGGCAATGAAGGCCAAAAGCAATCAAGGGTAGCACAATCCCTAGGCCTAGAAGGTTGATATAAACTATGATTAATCATTTTCACCTCTTCATCATGAATGAACTTAATACACTTATGGATACAAGAAGCAATGGCATGCATGGCAGTCAACCAAGGCAAACCAAGCTTACCTTGAAATTGATCAGAAGTAGGGACAATAATGAAGGTAGTGTCCACAATTTTACCACAAAGTTCAACAGGTAAGTTAATAGAACCAAATAATGGATAGAGAAAACCTTTACAATGTTTGAATCCACATATCAGATGTATCATAATAATCACGTTGTAAGTTCTTCATAAAAAGGTTTTCTTCAGTGATGATATTGACTAAGGAATTAGGATCAACAAGACAAGCACATGTAGGTATATTAGCAATCCTAGAATAAATGTAGAGGGGACCATCAAGATCCTTAATAGTCTTAGAATCATCGAAGGTGATCGAGAGTTACCTAGGTCTTTTATCCTTAGGTTTTTTTGAAGGTTTAGATTGAGGTTTCAATTTAGGTTGAGGTGGAACTTGAAGTTGAGATTGAGATGGAGGAGCTTGAATAGGAAGTTGAGATTGAGGCTGGGGTGGAGAGATAGGTTGAGAAAAAACAACATGCTCCACATGGTTAAAAATATGATTGAGATCATCCATCTTTGAATTATAAACAATATCCACAGAAGATGGCTAAATAATGGTATCAGTATCATGTGTAGGCAAAGGATTCGTATGGATTTGGAGGTTTTGATTAGGAGGAGAGATGTATTTTTTCCTATTACCATCAAAATTATCAACAGATAAAGCATTAGAATCAATTAATTCTTGAACCTTATGTTTTAGAGAATAACACTTCTCAGTATCATGGCCATTCTGACAATGGTATTGACAAAAGGCTTTGGGATCAAAGGATTTTGATGTCATCGTAGTAGGGAGAAGAGGTCAAATAGGAGGCAAAGTAATCATATTAGCAGTCAACAATTTACTCATAATAGAATGTAAAGATTCAGAAAGAGGAGTAAACGTATGATTTAAATGAAAAGTAGTGGATCCAGAAGTGGCATTGTTGGATGCAACAACAACTTGATCAACAACTTCATTTTCTTTCTTATTTATCTTGACATAGTTGTTAGGTTTTTGAAACTTGTTGGGATTAGGAGAAGCATCACTCTTATCAATAGGAATAGGAGCCATTGGGGTATTTCTCTCAAATTGACTCACTTGTAATTGATAATGATGAAGCACTGCACAAAGTTGTTGAAAAGAGGTAAATTCAATAAGCAAAATCTTATCTCTAATATCCTTTTGCAAATTTGAAATAAACATATGTTGAATGTCAATATCAGGAACAGGATAAGAAATTTGAGCATACAAATGCTTAAATCTACCAATAAATTCTGTGAATTTTTCTTTATTATTATGTTTATAATTCATCAAATTAGTTAAGGACACTTGCAGACCAATGTTATTTTTGAACTGTTGAGCAAAGGTATTAGCAAGTTTTGCAAGACCTTATCACAAAAAGTTCTAGCAAAAAACTTGGCTAAAATCCTATGATCATGAGCATAGTCACTAAAAAGGACTTGAAATGTTTTAACATGGGTGACAGGATCTCCCTTACCATTATAATTCTCAAGATGAGGCATATTGGCTTGCTGAGGGACAGGAGCATGAATAATGTCTAGGGATAAAGGCTACCCATATCACATATAGGAATACTAAACTTAGATTGAGTTAAGGATGCAAGTTGTTGTTGTAAAGATGACACAATTTGAGCTAGACTAATGATTCTGGAATCATTAGAATAGATAGGAGGCATAGAAATATTAAGAACACTAGGAAAAGTATAGGAAGCAGTGGGAATAGAAGACACAACCAGTGGAAAACTTGGAACCACAATTGGAAGAGGATTGGAATAGGTAAAAGGAACACTATGGTAAGAAGGTTGTGAGGTAGGTAAAGAAACCGATGGAACACTCATAGGAAGAGATGGAAGTCAAAGATTAGAAGCTAGAGGATTGGAATATGGAAGAGATGTAGTCACTAAAGGAGGAGTGTAAGTAGGATTGCTAGGTAAAGGAATGGAAGAAGGTTCTACACTAGTGATAGGAGGATTGAATCCTAAATATTGAGCTTCTTGAGATAAAGGTTTAACATTTAAATGCACAATATGAGTGATACCATGCAAGAGATTAACACCTTGATCACTATCACAAAGGACTTTCTTAATATCCTCTTTAGATTGAATAGAATCTTGATTACGGTTTTCTTGAATAAGCCAATTTCCCATTTTATCAAGTTCAGTTGACAGTTTTTGGACTTGTTTAGGAGGAACTCTTAAAGCGTCATCCTCATCATGAGATGAGTGAGAATATTTATGCTCTGTATAAGGATTGGAATCATGAGTGATCAAATTTTCATCTGAGATCCTACAGAAAGGAGAGGAAGACTCATGATCAAAAGAACCCATGAGCCGACGACTTCTTCTAACTGGGATATTATAAGTAGTACTAGAGGTAGTAAAGCTCATACACCAATGCAATGAAAATGAACTAAAATAAGAAAATGTAAATTCAAGAACATAAAAGAAGGCTAATCTAATATGCATGCAAGATCTAACATGAAATTTAAATCTAACACCAAAAGGAAAGAGTTGTCATAATCGGGTTCACCAAAATGTAATATATAAAAAATGAATGTAAGGTATAGGAAAATGATGTATAGGAATAAATGGTGTTTGTGTTGTATTTAAAGTTTTTGGGGGAAGATAAGATTCTCCTCCTAGCCCCAAATTTCAAAAAGGAAAGATCCACTTTGATCAACCATAAGAAAATGGTTAATGCACAAATGCCTCAATCAATCAGAAATAAGAAGAAAGAAGAAAGCCTTACATTCCCAAATTATGGATGAAGAGTATTTAATATATTTGAATTTATTAAAACCTTAATTGAAATTAATTGAAGACAAGTACTAACCTCAAAATATAGTAGATCTGAAAATTGTTATTTTCTGGTGTCTATATCAGGTTGCGGGAAATTCTGCAACCGGATGTGGAATAGAAACACAGAGATAGAGAAAACCTAGAAATATTTTCCTTTTCTAATTCAGGTCAACCTTGACCCAAATTTTGGGGGGCATTTGTACCCCAAAATGTCGACCTTGACCTACATTGCTTTGATGGTAATTTTGTTTATGGATCCCAAAAATTGGCCGAAAAGGGTATCTAAATTTGCTTTGTAATTCATTGTCTTGTACCTATACCTACAAGAAAAATAGTTTTTTTTTGTTAAGGGGAGGAGTTTGCCTTGGTCAAACCCTAGTTTTTGAATTAACCTTAAAATATAATTGAAATTACAGAGACAAACAAAGTAAATAAACAAATTCACCTTGCATGTATAGAAACCCTTGTGGAGGTCGAATCCTTGGATCCACAAGTATGTATGCTCCAAATGAATTTAGAATTTAAGATGTAGAAGTTAGGATGTCTCAAATCAATTTCCTTTAGATCTTGAATGGATCTTGGAATAGGAAGAAGCTTGCATGGATGTGGATGGAGAAATATTCAACAAGAGGGCTCCATAGAGCTTGAATCCATCAATGGCTACCAATGGATCTCCTTGATGAATTGAATGCTTTAATGTGAATTAATGCTTGAATTATTGAATGTAGATGATCACTTTAATAGATTATGCTTCATGTGCATAGGTGGTCTAGGTGATATTACTTCTTAGATAGTTAGAGAAAATGAGAGGAGAAGGATTCCTTATATACAAATCTAGGGCACAATATTCTAAAGAGGCCTACATAAGAGAATTAAATTCCAATTAGACCTATACCCCTAGGAATAGACCTATATTAAATATAATTCTAAGATTCGTTACTTTGGATACTGAAACAGTCGACCCGAAAATGGGAATTAAATCTTTCCAAAGCCCGACATCCAGAAACCTTGGAAACTTGAAATTTGGACCCTGGGTTAGGGTCGAGGTCGACTCTGACCTAGGTTAGGGTTGAGGTAGACCTTGACCTAGGTCAATTTTTAGTTCTACCTTGACCTAGAAGTTAAACCTTGACCCTGAGGTCAAGAACATCAAATCTGCAGAGCAGGATGCCAGAAACAGGCTGGAGAGAAGTGGGAAATAGGGCAAAATAGGGGAAAAATCCATATCCAAGTCAAAGACCCATTCAAAACATTTGACATGATCCCAAACCACTTACTTGGAGGGATAAACCATTCCAAAATGGAAGTGCTTCCATTTTCTGATGATACAGATTTAAATCACTCTATGACTACATACATGACTTGGTTTTTATGTAAAGTTTCTATACCAAAGATTTATAGGGATAACATTTAGTATCCCATGACCTCATTCCTAGATGAGACTTATATTATATAAAGACTAAACATATATAAGAATCATACTGAAGAGGACTCAATGTTTTTGTATTAAACTAAAGAGGACCATGTTTTTGTATTGAAATGTTTTCACTATCAGGAACCATGCAGAGAATGGGATTATGCAGATTAAGAACTCATCATTGTTTTGTGATGGTCCTAGTAATCAATCAAAGGCTACCCAGGGGATCTCACAGTACTCAAAACCAGAGGACCCCTTTTAGAGACAAACAAAATCTTTCCAATAAGCTTCACACTCTTATCAAGATGCATGCAGTGTGTCATTAGGCCAATCAAATACTTTTGTGCTTTGAATTTCTCAATAGAATTCTTCGTTGATCTTTTATACTCATAAAAGAAGAACAACTCCATATTAGTTTTTAGTTTAGAAATTTACATACACATGCCATGAGAAATGCCATAAACTAATCTCAGTGGATGATTCATGTAAATAATATTGCATCATCCATCTAGGTCAACCTAGTTACATCTTGTTTAGGCTTGACATTAATACTCTTCTATGAAAATAGTGCTGCAATTTCAATGCCTCATCTACCTGGTTACATCTTGTTTCAGGTTGACCTTTTATAATAGCTTCCCTATAGCCATAAAAGCTAAATATAGGAATAAATATATTTTTTTGGTGTAAAGAATATTAAATAATAGGATACATCATCATACATGGTAAAGAGCTTTAAAATATTGAATCCCAAGCAATTCAACTAACTTGGGAATATGACCACGACATCTCAATTCACATGGAACTAACTTGGGCATCTAACCACAACATCTTAATTCACATAGAACTGGCAGTGGCTTCATAACATTATTTGTAGTCTTCCATGTATACTTTGTTGCTTAATGGTTCTCCAATACAAAGAGAATTCTATAATCTTTTACAAAAATATAGAAATCATTATACACCTAGATTACTCATAGCATACATAGAAGATTCTCTAGGGAAAAAATAGTAACCTCAATAGTAATTCCAGACCAAAAGTCCACTTAGTCCCAAAGTACAAAATTAGGAATCCTAGCCTATGATGACATGTCACTGATTGAATGTTTGAAGATATTAAGCTGATGATCATGCAAGGCATTAAATCAGTTAATGTATTTGTATTTTCATTGATGTCAACTTGATATAATCTGTATGGTCATGGAAACACTGCCTAAAGACTTAAAAGAACTGATGAATCAAAGGCTATGCTATCAGTAATGCATATAAGTCAAGTATTCACTAAGTGACTACATACACCGACGGAGTGCACCTGACGATCAGAGTAAAAGAACAAAATCACAGTGTTGCCCGATGAGAAAATGCACAACATTACCGATGAGTAGAGTTTCAGTGTTTCCCAATGGAAAAGACAAGGGTGGAGATCCTGATGACAACTGAAGTCACACCGATGGAACAGTCAATTATGACCGATGAATAACTAAAGTGTTGATTGACAGAATAGAGAGTTCAAAAAAATTACAAAAATGCTTAGCTATCAAGAAGCTAAATATAGAGTTAACAGATACTTATCATTGTTTCAATCATCCAGATAAATCTAGAGATAAGTAATTGTGTACGCCTCTCTCTTCGATTCCCACAGGTTTCCAAAGGCAAGGGTTAGTAGCAAAGGTTTCACAAATGAATGAAAATCAAGTATATAATGACTACTAAACGAATAACAGAAACGTGAGCAATAAAATATACAAGAAAGAGAAAGGAAGACAAATAAATGCAAACCCCACGATGCTTGAAGCTTCTATTGTTTCTCTCTACTTCCAAAATGTTGTTCTTGATGCCCAATATTGGCTGGGCAGCGTCTATGACTTGAGAAGCTTTGAGAATTTGATAATTGAAATGTGTGTGTGTGGTCGCAAGATGGCTTGAATGCTAGAACCAAACTGACGGAGTAATGGCGCACGAGAGCTTGAAATCCTA
>MU228456.1:1240646-1250659 GCA_018584345.1 Thuja plicata | reverse complement strand
CTAAACCCCAACCTAACCTATCTCAACCACTTATACCCTAGGTTCTAACCCATCCCAACCTATTCCCCCCATGCTAATCTAATTCTAATCCTAATTCTATCCTAACCCACCTCCTAATGTTGTCACAATCCATTAGGGAGTGATTAAGACTCAACCCACTTGAGAAAGTCAAGGAATCTCAAGATTCATTTCCTCAAGTCCACTTTCTCAAGCCACTTTCTTACACCCTTCCCATGCTACTTTAAGGCTCTCATTAATGTATATTCCTTAAGCCCATGTCTCCACCATGCCTATTGAATTCCCAAGGCATTTATTACTCTTACACACCATTAATGAGTTTTTCAACTCCATTAATGCACCTTGTCCCCCCTCTCTCTCCTCATTCTTCTATAAATAGAAGGCATTTTTGAGAGAAAATAGGCCTTCATCTCATATTAAAAATGCATTTTTATGCTGTTAGGATTCATATAGACTCTTATTTCATTTAGTTTCTCATGTTCATGCATTGTTATTATATCCATTTTTAGAGTTAAATATGCATGTTTTCTTATCATTTAGTTTGTTTTAACTCAAATATTTCATGTTAAGTCATATATGTCACTAATAGTAGCATAATCTAAGGGCTATTGTGCTTCTTATCATACTCTTCTTAGTTAGAAAGCAATAGGTTGATTTTAGTGTTTTATATGCTCTTCTAACCATGTTTTCCACTAATGCAATGTCCCATTGAAGTGTCGTGTTGCAGATAACAGGTGTACATTTTAACACACATTTTTGGCACCCACCGTGGGGCCTGATTTCCAAATTTGCCTCATTTTGAATCCATTTTTCACTAATTTGCGTGCATAGGATTATGTTATAGAGTCATTTCTGGTCATTCTAGATCGCATCCGGGATACGCGCTCGCACCGCAGAAAATGAGGCTCGCATCCAGGATTTCCTGAATCGCTTTCAGTTTAGGATCGCATCTAGGGAACATTTAGTTGCATCTAGTAAGGAAATTCACATCTATTTTCTATGTTGTTTTTTGTATTTTTGGATCGCATCCGGTGAAAATTCTAATGAACTTCATTGCCTAACCACTAACGTTTGCGTGTGTGACTTCTTTGGTCTTTTAAACACCTTAACGAGTGTTTGCAGGTTGTCATCAAAGGATTTTCTTCAGATTTGAAAGGAGGATACTAAAATGGTTTTTCAGGTTTCCCAAACCCCCATCTTGACCTCTATTTACATGCTTTAAACACTAAGAAACATTTTCTAATCTTCTATTAAACTAACTAGAGGACTATGCTCTTTTCCTCTCAAGGAAAATCAAAAACTCATACATCAATTTAGGAGTTGAAAGGAATTTGGAGTTAACTGAACCAAGCCAATCACATTATATAATTTCTTTTGGATCAGTAATTGAACAAAAACAAAGCACTTAATATTGTGGGCTAATTGAACAAATACATTGTCTAATTTTGGGAATCAGAAATTGAACAAGCTACTCATTAAATATTGTGGTTAAATGAACAAGGCAAATCTATTTTCAAGCATCCTGTTTTCATTAAATAGGAACGTCTTAAATCAAGCACAACATTTCTTGAGGGAATGAACTATTTGCTTGATTTTGTTTTGGGAGAAAAAGACTTGGATTAGGAGAGTATGCTTTTCTTCTTCGTAAGAATCATAAATCTAGACGTCCTATGCTCGCCAATCCTTTGTACGCATATTTAATAGTAGAGCTCCTGCCGGTTGAGGAAAAAATCTCCTGCGAACGACCCAAGTGAGGGAATGTTTTACACCAACCCTTCCAACTCACTATAAATAATTTCTTTCTCTTAGGCCAAATCCTCGAAAGATGGAATCAATTTTGTTCATATAATTCTGACAACATTATTTGAACATACTTGGGTATATGTAGAGCGAAGCCGCTTGAATCTTGCTTGCAAGACTACATATATTCAGGTACTCATAGGGCTATACACCTCAATGTTTCCTTATGTAATTCTATGGGGGACGGTTTCAAATGGATTTTACAATAATAGACAACACTTGAACTGAAAGAATTCCTTATTCATCCCTGAAAGGGTGATAATCCTTGTGCAAGGAAAAAGGTAATTTCCCCAAGACACTCATCATATCGTGCCCTCACTTGCATTTAGATTTGGCTAATACAGCATCATGACTGGAGCCATTGTGTGCTTGGTGATGGTTGTATTCTGATTAGCATTTGAGTGTATACCTAAGTCAACAAGAAAGGATTTTCATCCTTCGCCTAGAAAATAGGGCAAAAAGTGTGTTTGTTCCTTTAACAATGCAACATTTGCTTGATGTGTCTGAAAAATCACCAAAAAGATAAACTCCTTCAAACAAGAAACAATATTCAAACCTTCAGACACATGTATTTTTCACTCACTGATGGGTCTCAAAAATCAAACTGCAATCAGACGAACTTTATGCACTTCCAAGATGAATTTTTCAAAACTGACAGAGACATTATAAAATTGCATCCTAAATGTCCTGTATCATATCTGGTATTTAGGATCACATCTAGTATCTTATCTCACATCTAGTCAACACATTGTCACATCTAGTACATAAGCTCATATCTAGGTTCATGAGTAGCTCACATCCAATATTTCTAGGATCGCATCTAGGAGCTCGCATCTAGGATAGTGGGCATTTGCATGATAGTTTCTTAGAAAGTCTCAGTTAATTTGGATACCCTTTTGACTCTTTATTCTGTCCCTGTTGTCTTTTTTGGTCTCCCTATCGTTATATCAAAACACTTTTTCAAACGTCCACCTTGCATGTCTTGTCAGTTTCTCATAATCTGTCTCAATACATGTTGTCTATCTGCTTTTTATAACAACTTGGTTCCCAGCTCACTATCAGGGCCTTCTAACCCTCTGACACTAGAATCATTTACTTCCACCAAAACTCAAATGATACTTCCACCTAGACACACTCACTTGAACGATTCAAGATACTACCTGACACTCTTGGGAAACATTGACAAAAGTTTAGATACAACTTCATGGTTAACACAAGACGCAACAAGTAGACCTCTAAAGGATCAAAAGTGCCTCCTAAATTGGCACACCTTCAAGGAGAAACATCTCATAGTTCCCTACTCGATCTAGACTCTCCAGTGATGGATAGCGACACTCATAGATGGAGTGAGGCTTTTGAGAACTATAACAATGGAAAACACCAAAAACCCGAAGATACCGATGATTAAGAAGAACCTAAGTTTGACCGTCCTTTATTTGAGTCAGGCAGTGAAGAGGACAACGCTAAAGAGGAGTACAATTAACTCAAGCAAAGCAAGAAATTCCAAAATATGATGGAAAATATAATTGGTGAGGATAAAGAAAAATAATTCCTCCATATAGCATCCACAGGTGTCAAATTACCCCCGGATTATGGTGTGCAGAAACTCAAAGAAAAGGAGGCACCAACTCCTATATCCATTCTCACCAAGAAACTCACTTTGATGCAAACAGAGCTCACAAACCTCAAACATGAGAAAGAGAAACCCAAAAAAAAATACTCTTTGGACGACATTTGTCCATTTTCTTTTGACAAGAGTATCACTATGGTCTCATTCCCTCCTAACACAGCGAGACCAAAGTATGACAAGTATATGGGAGAAACTAATCCACATGATCATGTTCGAGAGTTCTATGCTCTAAGCATCGAATACATGCATGAACCTACCTACCTCATGCGGCTCTTTCCAGGAAGCCTAGGCGGAAACGCCATGGAATGGTTCTCAAAACTAAAACCTAAGGTCAAAAATTTTGAGGAGTTGATTCAACAATTTATTCAAAATTACTCCTACAACATCCAACATGACGTGAATATGATGGATTTATGTAATACTAAACAAAGGACTAGTGAATCATTTACACACTTCCTACAAAGAAGGAGGAAGATCGTTGGACAATATTCAAGAGCTATCCCCAAATCTGAGAAGATGGAAATCTTTGTCAATAACTTTGTACCAGAATTGAACTACGCATTATAAATGCAAGACTCTCCTAGTTTCGACAGGATGATTAAAAATGTCATTCGCATCGAAGAAGTTATGGTCAAAAAGGGGGAGATCATGCTTCAAAGTGAAAACAAACCTAACAACTCCAAGCGTAAATGGTGAAAATAGAACAAAAATGTTGTCAACGATGGTGTAGTAGATGCATCCAATGTTGGCCCTAAACCTGAGGTATTCAATCTAACCAATAGTATGCAAGCAAGCAAGGATGCCAAGGTAACAACTCCCGTACCCAAAGAAAACACTGATAATAGAAAGGGTCGGACATGGACTTCAAAACCTCAAAGAAAATTTACTCCCTTGGGAGAGCCTCTTGAAACTATCTTAAAGACACTTCTAGACAAAAAATTACTTACTATCCTAGATTCCAAACTGTAGGAACCAATGGTCAAGCCCAGATGGTGGGATGATAATTCCTACTGTGTCTTTCACAAGAACAAGGGACACAAAACTAATAATTGCCTTAAACATGTCATTCAAGACCTCATTGAAGGTGGAAAGATCAAAGTGGACAGACACACTACCAATGAAGATCATACAACAGTCAATAAACCATTTCCTAATTATGACAAAGGGGAAACATCTAAAGGGAAGGGTAATGAAATAAACTACACCTATTCCAACAATGATAATGTGATCAATATGCTAGTTTTTAAAACATAATCAATCAATGTGGTCACAATCAAAGGTGTTTCATTCTACTCGAATATAGTAACACAGAGTGAAGCACAGGTCATGATCAAAGGACCCAATTCTTCCCTGAAAATAGCATCAACATCCAAGGCCCCTATCATTACTATTCCCAAACTAGCAGCAAAACACATGGTTACTATTCCTGGAGAAAAGTATGACTTGGTAGACAAATTTCAACGAACCTCTGCCAAAATTTCCATTTTTAAGTTTCTCAAAATATCCACAGTATATAGCAAAATCCTAGAACAAGCTCTACATGCTGCTCAACATCCCAAAGCATATTGATATAGACAAATTCTAAGCAATGGTCAATCACATCTCAGTGCCACATTACCTCTCCTTTTCTGAAGAGGATTATAAGTCATTGACACATCCACATAATCAACCCCTCCATATCGAAGTCCTCATTCATAAATCCTATGTTAGATGCCTATTGATAGATGGAGGCACAGGGTTTGGGTCTTTCAGAATAGACCATTGACTCTAGAAGAAAACTAACTATCAAAGCTTATGATGAGGAAGAAAGATCCTCTAAAGGACTTATTATTCTACCTATTAGAGTCAGACCAATTGACAGGAATGTCATATGTCAAGTTCTGGATCTACCTCTAGCCTACAATATCCTGTTGGGGAGACCATTGATTCATGAAATGCAAGTTGTGCCATCTACTTACCACCAGTGTATAAAGTTCCCACATAATGGGGTGGAAGTAACAATTCTAGCAGATGCTAACTATACTTGCAACAATATTAAAGTAGGTAGTATGATCCCACATAACAAAGAGGCTATGGATGTGATTGCTCCTGAAACTACCAAGGACATAGTTATGAAGAGTTTTAGCAAAACCTTAAAACTTGAAGAAACAAGTATGGGAGAATACAAGCTAGACCTGACTCAGTCACTTACAAAAATTCTAGTGTCACCAAGAACTTATGGAAAACCTTCCTCGATCTTCACACCTTCTACATCCAAGGAGCTAGAAGTACACAAAGCAACTGGCATAATAAAGGCATCCACATCTTCTTTAGATAACATAGAAGAACAGACAGTCTTGGACTGGCTTTACAAAGGAGAACCGGTGCAAGATGAGGTCAAACATGTAGAGATATCCCCAGAATAGTATGGAAAGGGATATGATTTCCTCAAATAGATGGGATACAAAGGAAAGGGACCTCTAAATGACATAGGAAGAGGGCTTATTGAGCGTATACCCATGGAATTCTGGAATACCAGAGATAAAATAGGACTGGGCTTCAATATTAAAACTGACAAACCTACTTCAAAAGATAGCCCAGCCTCAAACAAAGGGAGTGACAAAATGGATGAACTAGAGCAGTGGTCCTATGAAAGGTTATTACATGTTGGCACAGAGAATCCCAACTATCAAGGAGAGTAATATGTACCAAGCTTTGAGGTACCACAAGATCTTCACACCCCTTTGTTAGCATAGCCTCCCATTCAAGAGGTAGGAGACTCAACAATAGATGATTCAGAGATACCATTGATAGCAATAGATATAGAAAGAACAACCCAATGATAGGATTTACATCCTAACTAGGGTAAGTTGCTCACATTTTCACATTTCCTTAATCTACCATACTTTGATCCATAGGTAGCTAACTGGGTACAGCAGATAACTATTGTTGAATACTTAAACAGATCTGATGATGATATCACCGACTCTCATGATTATGAATGGGATGAGCTATCTGTTGCCACTGAAGATATTGGAATAGATACAATTCACATGTTTGCAGCTCCCTCAACTCCTTGTGAACATTTTAACACTACTCCCAACAATGCTGATATTCCTTCCCCCAATCATTGATGAAGAGACTGGTGTTCTCATAAGTCTAGAATAATTTCAAAGGCTACAAGCAAGAAGCCTCCTTTTATAGAGAGATGACGATGAGAGTTCTACTGAAGAGTCATTAGATTTTGGTCCACATATGACTAAAAATGACCCTCTTTATGACGATCTAACTCTTACTGATCTAAACATTGAAGAAATTAACTTAATGGAAAATGTCATGTTGGTTAATGGTCTTGATGCTAACACAATGTTGTCCTTCCCAGAGTCTGATTCCTTCTCTTTGATACACCCAGACCTAATTGATTGGACTAATACTGATCCTATGCCTATCCTCAACTTTCCCAATGACTACACCCTAGCTTTTTATCTCAATGCTTGTGAACCTTACCCTTCTTCCACCAATGCAAGGAGCGAGAACATGTCATAGGAGGATATCAGGTTTCTCAATCAAACATTGAAAAATAAAAAGAAAAAGGGGACTGATGGTGAAAACCACATTATGGTAGTGTCAGATCCTAAAATAGTAAAAATAAAAGACATATCCAATGGTGAAAACCTCTTAGGGGCACCAAAGGATGAGATTCTTGATATCCTCCCTGAACACTTTCAAGAAAGGTCTTCAGTTCTGATTGAACCAACACAGCCAGTAAATTTGGGCTCCATTTGAAGATCCTCAAATAGTACACCTTGCACAATCTTTGTCAGAAGAAGAGAAGACACAATTTATAGAGTTCTTGAGGGAGAAGAAGATCAACTTTGCATGGTCTTATATAGATATGCCTCGACTAGATCCTAATCTAATCATGCACCACTTATCTATAGCTCCCGAGATCAAGCCCGTGAAACAAAAACTTAGAAAAATGCATCCTAATGTTGCATTGCTAGTAAAAGTAGAGCTAGAGAAATTGTTGAAAGCAGGATTATCAGAGTCATTGCCTACACAGGATGGATCTTCAATGTAGTCCCCATCTCTAAATCTGATAAATCTATAAGGATCTGTATGGACTTTAGAGACTTGAACAAAGCATGTCCTAGGGATGACTTCCCACTACCTAACATTGACATGATCATAGAACTCATAGCAGGCTACCAAATGTATTCCTTAATGGATGGATTCTCAAGCTATAGTCAAATCAAAATTTCCCCTGAGGATCAAGAGCAAACTGCATTTACATGCGCATGGGGGACCTTTTGCTGGAATTTCATGCCATTTAGGTTAAATAATGTTAGTGCAACATATCAAAGAGAAATGACTACTATATTCCATGATATGATGCATAAAAACATGGAGGACTACGTGGATGACACATTGGCTAAATCCAAAGAAAGAGGTACTCCTATTGATGACCTAAGAAAGATGTTGGATTGAATGGAACAATTTCAACTCAGATTCAATCCTAATAAATGTGCCTTCGGAGTCCAATCAGGGAAGCTCCTAGGATTTATTATTTCAATGAAATAAATTAACGTAGATCCTACAAAAGTCAAAGCAATACTCGAGATGACTCCTCCATGCAACAACAGTCAAATGAGGACATTACAAGGGAGACTTCAATCAATCAGGAGATTCATGTCACAACTGGTGGACAAAGCACAACCCTTTACAAAATTACTACATAAAGGGGTTACCTTCAAATGGGATGAGCATTGTGAAGCAAACTTTAGAGAACTATAAGAGTACCTAGCTACTCCTCCTATTCTTATGGTGCCTATTCATGGAAAGCCATTACTTCTCTACATTTCAGCCATAGCTACATCACTAGGAGTATTTCTAGCACAAGAGGATGAAACAAAGAAAGAAAGAGCTATCTACTATATCAATAGAATGCCAGTATCCTATGAGCTCAATTACAACATTATTGAAAAGGCATGCTTAGCAATCATCTTTAGATCACAAAAATTGAGACACTACATGCTCTCTCATACAGTAAAGCTCATTGCTAAGATCGATCCTCTAAACTACCTTTTAAGCAAAACAAAATTAACAGGACGCTTAGAAAAATGGGTCCTCATTCTAAGTGAATTTGACATTGAGTATGTGGATAGGAGAGCTATTAAAGGACAAGTCCTCGCTAACCAGCTAGCTGATTCACTACTTCAAGATGATGAACCTCTAAGGATCAAATTCCCCAATGAAGCAATTATGCATCTAACTGAGTACCCATGGAAGATGTACTTTGATGGTTCTTTCACACAACAAGGCTCAGGGGTAGGATTTCTATTCATAACTCCTCAATGCTACAAGATGCCCAAGGCTTACAAATTGATGTTGCCATGCACAAACAACATTTTAGAATATGAGGCACTGGTCAACTATCTTAAGCTTGCCATGGAATGGAAAATTGTAGAGTTACATGTGTACGGTGACCCCGAGCTCATTTTCAATCAGGTTAATGGAGATTATCAGATGAAAGATGAAAATTTGACACCCTACAAGCAATTGGTTGATGACATGAAGAAATAATTTGTCTTCATCACATTCCAGTAAATACCCAAAGCAGAGAACAAACCTCCAGATGCTATGGTTACATTAACATCCATGTTACAACTAGAGGAACATCAGTTTTTCTATGAATACTTGGTGGAAGAACTATCCTATCCTTCCTTTGATACCCCTGAATACCAATTAATTTGTGCTTTAGACACCCCAAATCAATCTTGGTATGCCAATATCATTGCCTATCTCACTAACCAAACCATTCCTACCAATCTATCCAGAAATGAGAAAAGAACCCTGATTAGGACAGCATCACATTATGTCCTCATAACTAATAACTTATATTGATGAGGTCTAAATGGTATGCTTCTTAGATGTTTAGAACTTAAAAATTCCTATCTCACATTAAAAGAAGTCCACGAAGGTGTGTGTGGTTCACACTCGAACGACTTTTCATTAGCTAAGAAACTGCTCAGAGTTGCCTATTACTGGCCTACCATGGAAAAAGATGCTATTCAATTCTCGAAAACATGTCATAAATTCCAGTCACATGGAAATCTCATCCATGCCCCTGCCAAAGAACTTATACCTTTCATTACACATTGGCCATTTCAGCAATGGGCCTTTGACTTGGTTGGATAAATATATTCCAATTCTTCAAATGGACACAAATTCATCATTATGGCCATTGAGTATTTCACAAAGTGGGTCAAGGTCGTGCTGCTAATCAAAGCCATGGGCAAATAGGTGGCTATGTTCATTTTAAACTACACTATTTGTAGATATGGGACACCCTCTTCAATTGTAATAGACAATGGGGGACAATTTAAAAATCAAGACATTGATGACCTTTGTGAACAATTCCATATCACTCAACACTACTCCTCAATCTATTACCCTCAAGTTAATGGAGAGACTGAGGCATCCAATAAAAATATTCTGAAAATCCTACACAGAACTGTGAGTAAGTTTGGCTGAGATTGGCATCTACAACTGAATCCGGCACTATGGGCCTATAGAACAAGCATCA
>MU228456.1:1186316-1213096 GCA_018584345.1 Thuja plicata | reverse complement strand
CTAAACCCCAACCTAACCTATCTCAACCACTTATACCCTAGGTTCTAACCCATCCCAACCTATTCCCCCCATGCTAATCTAATTCTAATCCTAATTCTATCCTAACCCACCTCCTAATGTTGTCACATTCCATTAGGGAGTGATTAACACTCAACCCACTTGAGAAAGTCAAGGAATCTCAAGATTCCTTTCCTCAAGTCCACTTTCTCAAGCCACTCTCTTGCACCATTCCCATGCTTCTTTAAGGCTCTCATTAATGCAGATTCCTTAAGCCCATGTCTCCACCATGGCTATTGAATGCCCAAGGCATTTATTGCTCTTACACACCATTAATGAGTTTTTCAACTCCATTAATGCACCTTCTCCCCCCTCTCTCTCCTCATTCTTCTATAAATAGAAGGCATTTTTGAGAGAAAATAGGCCTTCATCTCATATTGAAAATGCATTGTTATGCTGTTAGGATTCATATAGACTCTTATTTCATTTAGTTTCTCATGTTCATGCATTGTTATTATATCCATTTTTAAAGTTAAATATGCATGTTTTCTTATCATTTAGTTTGTTTTAACTCAAATATTTCATGCTAAGTCATATATGTCACTAATAGTAGCATAATCTGAGGTCTATTGTGCTTCTTATCATACTCTTCTTAGTTATAAAGAAATAGGTCAATTTTAGTGTTTTATATGCTCTTCTAGCCATGTTTTCCACTAATGCAATGTCCTATTGAAGCGTCGTGTTGCAGATAATAGGTGTACATTTTAACACACATTTCTGGTGCCCACCGTGGGGCCCGATTTCCAAATTTGCCTCATTTTGAATCTATTTTTCACTGATTTGCATGCACAGGATTCTATTACAGAGTCATTTCTGGTCATTTTGGATCGCATCTGGGATACGCACTTGCACCGCAGAAAATGAGGCTCACATCCAGGATTTCCTGAATCGCTTTCAGTTTAGGATCACATCTAGGGAACATTCAGTTGCATCTGGTAAGGAAATTTGCATCTAGCTTTTTTTTTGTTTGTTGTATTTCTGGATTGCATCTGGTGAAAATTCTAATGAACTTCATTGCCTAACCACTAACGTTTGCGTGTGTGACTTCTTTGGTCTTTTAAACACCTTAACGAGTGTTTGCAGGTTGTCATCAAAGGATTTTCTTCACATTTGAAAGGAGGATACTAAAATGGTTTTTCAGGTTGCCCAACCCCCCATCTTGACCTCTATTTATATGCTTTAAACACTAAGAAACATTTTCTAATCTTCTATTAAACTGACTAGAGGACTATGCTCTTTTCCTCTCGAGGAAAATCAAAAAATCATACATCAGTTTAGGAGTTGAAAGGAATTTGGAGTTAACTGAACCAAGCCAATCACATTATATAATTGCTTTTGGATCAGTAATTGAAAAAAAACAAAGCACTTAATATTGTGGGCTAATTGAACAAATACATTGTCTAATTTTTGGAGTCAGAAATTGAACAAGCTACTCATTAAATATTGTGGTTAAATGAACAAGGAAAATCTATTTTCAAGCATCCTATTTTCGTTAAATAGGAATGTCTTAAATCAAGCACAACATTGCTTGAGGGAATGAACTGTTTTCTTGATTTTGTTTTGGGAGAAAATGGCTTGGATTAGGAGAGTATGCTTTTCTTCTTCGGAAGAATCATAAATCTAGACGTCCTATACTCGCCAATCCTTTGTAGCATATTTAATAGTAGAGGTCCTGCCGGTTGAGGAAAAAATCTCTCGAGATTGACCCAAGTGAGGGAAGGTTTTACACCAACCCTTCCAACTCACTATAAATAATTGCTTTCTCATAGGCCAAATCCTTGGAAGATGGAATTGGTTTTGTTCATATAATTCTGACAACATTCTTTGAACATACTTCGGTATATGTAGAGCGGAGCTGCTTGAATCTTGCTTGCAAGACTACATATATTCAGGTACTCATAGGGCTATACGCCTCAATGTTTCCTTGTGCAATTCTATGGGGGACAGTTTCAAATAGATTTTCCAATAATAGACAACACTTGAACTGAAAGAACTCCTGATTCATCCCAGAAAGGGTGATAATCCTTGTGCAACGAAAAAATTAATTGCCCCAAGACACTCATCATATCGTGCCCTCACTTGCATTTGATTCGGCTAATACAGAATCATGATTGGAGACATTGTGTGCTTGGTGATGGTTGTATTTTGAATAGCATTTGAGTGTGTACCTAAGTCAACAAGAAATGATTTTCATCCTCCGCCTAGAAAATAGGGAAAAAAGTGTGTTTGTTCCTTTAACAATGCAACATTTGCTTGATGTGTCTGAAAAATCACTAAAAAGATAAACTCCTTCAAAAAAGGAACAATATTCAAACCTTTAGAGACATGTATTTTTAACTCACTGACGGGTCTCAGAAATCAAACTGCAATCAAATGAACTTTACGCACTTCCAAGATGAATTTTTCAAAACTGACAGAGACATCATAAAATTGCATCTTGTATGTCTTGTATCATATCTGGTATTTAGGATCACATCTAGTATCTTATCTCACATCTAGTCAACACATTATCACATCTAGTACATAAGCTTGTATCTAGGGTCATCAGTAGCTCACATCCAGTATTTCTAGGATCGCATTTAGGACAGTGGGCATTTGCATGATAGTTTCTTAGAAAGTCTCAGTTAATTTGGATACCCTTTTGACTCTTTATTTTGTCCCTATTGTCTTTTTTGGTCTCCCTATCATTATATCAAAACACTTTTCCAAATGTCCACCTCCCATGTCTTGTTAGTTTCTCGTAATCTATCTCAATATGTGTGGTCTATCCACTTTTTATAACAACTTGGTTCCCAGCTCACTATCAGGGCCTTCTAACCTTCTAACACTAGAATCATTTACTTCCACCAAATCTCAAATGATACTTCCACCTAGACACACTCACTTGAATGATTCAAGATACTACCTGACACTCTTGGAAAACATTGACAAAATTTGAGATACAACTTCATGGTTAACACAAGACGCAACAAGTACACCTCTAAAGGATCAAAAGTGTCTCCTAAATCGACACACTTTCAAGGAGAAACATCTCATAGTTCCCTACTTGATCTAGACTCTCCAGTGATGGATAGCGACACTCATAGATGGAGTGAGGCTTTTGAGGACTATAACAATGGAAAACACCAAAAACCCAAAGATATCGATGATGAAGAAGAACCTAAGTTTGGCCATCCTTTATTTAAGTCACGCAATGAAGAGGACACCGCTAAAGAGGAGTACAATTAACTCAAGCAAAGCAAGAAATTCCAAAAGATGATGGAAAATATAATTGGTGAGGATAAAGAAAAATAATTCCTCCATCTAGCATCCATAGGTGTCAAATTACCCCTGGATTATGATGTGGAGAAACTCAAAGAAAAGGAGGTACCAACTCCT
The DNA here is from genome assembly GCA_018584345.1 of Thuja plicata. NCBI lineage: Eukaryota > Viridiplantae > Streptophyta > Pinopsida > Cupressales > Cupressaceae > Thuja > Thuja plicata. The sequence continues at coordinate 1,209,661 of MU228456.1, read as the reverse complement.
ATATCCATTCTCACCAAGAAACTCACTTTGATGCAAATAGAGCTCACAAACCTCAAACAGGAGAAACAGAAACCCAAAAAAAAGTACTCTTTGGACATCATTTGTCCATTTCCTTTTGACAAGAGTATCACTATGGTCTCATTCCCTCCTAACATAGCAAGACCAAAGTATGACAAGTATATGGGAGAAACCGATCCACATGATCATGTTCGATAGTTCTGTGCTCTGAGCATCGAATACATCCATGAACCTACCTACCTCATGTAGCTCTTTCCAGGTAGCCTAGGCGGCAACGCCATGGAATGGTTCTCAAAACTAAAACCTAAGGTCAAAAATTTTGAGGATTTGATTCAAAGATTTGTTCAACATTACTCCTACAACATCTAACATGACGTGAATATGATGGATTTATGTAATACTAAACAAAGGACTAGAGAATCATTTACACACTTCCTACAAAGATGGAGGAAGATCTTTGCATGATATTCAAGAGCTATCCCCGAATCTGAGAAGATGGAAATCTTTGTCAATAACTTTGTACCAGAATTGAATTATGCATTAAAAATGCAAGACTCTCCTAGTTTCGACAGGATGATTAAAAATGCCCTTCACGTCAAAGAAGTTATGGTCAGAAAGGGGGAGATCATGCTTCAAAGTGAAAACAAACCTAACAAATCCAAGCTTAAATGGTGAAAATATAAAAAAAATGTTGTCAACGATGGTGTAGTAGACGCATCAAATGTTGGCCCTAAACCCGAGGTATTCAATCTAACCAACATTATGCAAGCAAGCAAGGATGCCAAGGTAACAACTCCCATACCCAAAGAAAGCACTAATAATAGAAAGGGTTGGACATGGACTTCAAAACCTCAAAGAAAATTTACTCCCTTGGGAGAGCCTCTTGAAACTGTCTTAAAGACACTTCTAGACAAAAAATTTCTTACTAGCCCAGATTCCAAACCGTAGGAACCAATGGTCAAGCCCAGATGGTGGGATGATAATTCCTACTGTGTCTTTCACAAGAACAAGGGACACAAAACTAATAATTGCCTTAAACATGTCATTCAAGACCTCATTGAAGGTGGAAAGATCAAAGTGGACAGACACACTACCAATGAAGATCATACAACAGTCAATAAACCATTTCCTAATTATGACAAAGGGGAAACATCTAAAGGGAAGGGTAATGAAATAAACTACACCTATTCCAACAATGATAATGTGATCAATATGCTAGTTTTTAAAACATAATCAATCAATGTGGTCACAATCAAAGGTGTTTCATTCTACTCGAATATAGTAACACAGAGTGAAGCACAGGTCATGATCAAAGGACCCAATTCTTCCCTGAAAATAGCATCAACATCCAAGGCCCCTATCATTACTATTCCCAAACTAGCAGCAAAACACATGGTTACTATTCCTGGAGAAAAGTATGACTTGGTAGACAAATTTCAACGAACCTCTGCCAAAATTTCCATTTTTAAGTTTCTCAAAATATCCACAGTATATAGCAAAATCCTAGAACAAGCTCTACATGCTGCTCAACATCCCAAAGCATATTGATATAGACAAATTCTAAGCAATGGTCAATCACATCTCAGTGCCACATTACCTCTCCTTTTCTGAAGAGGATTATAAGTCATTGACACATCCACATAATCAACCCCTCCATATCGAAGTCCTCATTCATAAATCCTATGTTAGATGCCTATTGATAGATGGAGGCACAGGGTTTGGGTCTTTCAGAATAGACCATTGACTCTAGAAGAAAACTAACTATCAAAGCTTATGATGAGGAAGAAAGATCCTCTAAAGGACTTATTATTCTACCTATTAGAGTCAGACCAATTGACAGGAATGTCATATGTCAAGTTCTGGATCTACCTCTAGCCTACAATATCCTGTTGGGGAGACCATTGATTCATGAAATGCAAGTTGTGCCATCTACTTACCACCAGTGTATAAAGTTCCCACATAATGGGGTGGAAGTAACAATTCTAGCAGATGCTAACTATACTTGCAACAATATTAAAGTAGGTAGTATGATCCCACATAACAAAGAGGCTATGGATGTGATTGCTCCTGAAACTACCAAGGACATAGTTATGAAGAGTTTTAGCAAAACCTTAAAACTTGAAGAAACAAGTATGGGAGAATACAAGCTAGACCTGACTCAGTCACTTACAAAAATTCTAGTGTCACCAAGAACTTATGGAAAACCTTCCTCGATCTTCACACCTTCTACATCCAAGGAGCTAGAAGTACACAAAGCAACTGGCATAATAAAGGCATCCACATCTTCTTTAGATAACATAGAAGAACAGACAGTCTTGGACTGGCTTTACAAAGGAGAACCGGTGCAAGATGAGGTCAAACATGTAGAGATATCCCCAGAATAGTATGGAAAGGGATATGATTTCCTCAAATAGATGGGATACAAAGGAAAGGGACCTCTAAATGACATAGGAAGAGGGCTTATTGAGCGTATACCCATGGAATTCTGGAATACCAGAGATAAAATAGGACTGGGCTTCAATATTAAAACTGACAAACCTACTTCAAAAGATAGCCCAGCCTCAAACAAAGGGAGTGACAAAATGGATGAACTAGAGCAGTGGTCCTATGAAAGGTTATTACATGTTGGCACAGAGAATCCCAACTATCAAGGAGAGTAATATGTACCAAGCTTTGAGGTACCACAAGATCTTCACACCCCTTTGTTAGCATAGCCTCCCATTCAAGAGGTAGGAGACTCAACAATAGATGATTCAGAGATACCATTGATAGCAATAGATATAGAAAGAACAACCCAATGATAGGATTTACATCCTAACTAGGGTAAGTTGCTCACATTTTCACATTTCCTTAATCTACCATACTTTGATCCATAGGTAGCTAACTGGGTACAGCAGATAACTATTGTTGAATACTTAAACAGATCTGATGATGATATCACCGACTCTCATGATTATGAATGGGATGAGCTATCTGTTGCCACTGAAGATATTGGAATAGATACAATTCACATGTTTGCAGCTCCCTCAACTCCTTGTGAACATTTTAACACTACTCCCAACAATGCTGATATTCCTTCCCCCAATCATTGATGAAGAGACTGGTGTTCTCATAAGTCTAGAATAATTTCAAAGGCTACAAGCAAGAAGCCTCCTTTTATAGAGAGATGACGATGAGAGTTCTACTGAAGAGTCATTAGATTTTGGTCCACATATGACTAAAAATGACCCTCTTTATGACGATCTAACTCTTACTGATCTAAACATTGAAGAAATTAACTTAATGGAAAATGTCATGTTGGTTAATGGTCTTGATGCTAACACAATGTTGTCCTTCCCAGAGTCTGATTCCTTCTCTTTGATACACCCAGACCTAATTGATTGGACTAATACTGATCCTATGCCTATCCTCAACTTTCCCAATGACTACACCCTAGCTTTTTATCTCAATGCTTGTGAACCTTACCCTTCTTCCACCAATGCAAGGAGCGAGAACATGTCATAGGAGGATATCAGGTTTCTCAATCAAACATTGAAAAATAAAAAGAAAAAGGGGACTGATGGTGAAAACCACATTATGGTAGTGTCAGATCCTAAAATAGTAAAAATAAAAGACATATCCAATGGTGAAAACCTCTTAGGGGCACCAAAGGATGAGATTCTTGATATCCTCCCTGAACACTTTCAAGAAAGGTCTTCAGTTCTGATTGAACCAACACAGCCAGTAAATTTGGGCTCCATTTGAAGATCCTCAAATAGTACACCTTGCACAATCTTTGTCAGAAGAAGAGAAGACACAATTTATAGAGTTCTTGAGGGAGAAGAAGATCAACTTTGCATGGTCTTATATAGATATGCCTCGACTAGATCCTAATCTAATCATGCACCACTTATCTATAGCTCCCGAGATCAAGCCCGTGAAACAAAAACTTAGAAAAATGCATCCTAATGTTGCATTGCTAGTAAAAGTAGAGCTAGAGAAATTGTTGAAAGCAGGATTATCAGAGTCATTGCCTACACAGGATGGATCTTCAATGTAGTCCCCATCTCTAAATCTGATAAATCTATAAGGATCTGTATGGACTTTAGAGACTTGAACAAAGCATGTCCTAGGGATGACTTCCCACTACCTAACATTGACATGATCATAGAACTCATAGCAGGCTACCAAATGTATTCCTTAATGGATGGATTCTCAAGCTATAGTCAAATCAAAATTTCCCCTGAGGATCAAGAGCAAACTGCATTTACATGCGCATGGGGGACCTTTTGCTGGAATTTCATGCCATTTAGGTTAAATAATGTTAGTGCAACATATCAAAGAGAAATGACTACTATATTCCATGATATGATGCATAAAAACATGGAGGACTACGTGGATGACACATTGGCTAAATCCAAAGAAAGAGGTACTCCTATTGATGACCTAAGAAAGATGTTGGATTGAATGGAACAATTTCAACTCAGATTCAATCCTAATAAATGTGCCTTCGGAGTCCAATCAGGGAAGCTCCTAGGATTTATTATTTCAATGAAATAAATTAACGTAGATCCTACAAAAGTCAAAGCAATACTCGAGATGACTCCTCCATGCAACAACAGTCAAATGAGGACATTACAAGGGAGACTTCAATCAATCAGGAGATTCATGTCACAACTGGTGGACAAAGCACAACCCTTTACAAAATTACTACATAAAGGGGTTACCTTCAAATGGGATGAGCATTGTGAAGCAAACTTTAGAGAACTATAAGAGTACCTAGCTACTCCTCCTATTCTTATGGTGCCTATTCATGGAAAGCCATTACTTCTCTACATTTCAGCCATAGCTACATCACTAGGAGTATTTCTAGCACAAGAGGATGAAACAAAGAAAGAAAGAGCTATCTACTATATCAATAGAATGCTAGTCTCCTATGAGCTCAATTACAACATTATTAAAAAGGCATGCTTAACAGTCATCTTCATATCACAAAAATTGAGACACTACATGCTCTTTCATACAGTAAGGCTCATTGCTAAGATTGATCCTCTAAAGTACCTTTTAAGCAAAACAACATTAACAGGACGCTTAGCAAAATGGGTCCTCGTTCTAAGTGAATTTGACATTGAGTATGTGGATAGGAGAGCTATTAAAGCACAAGTCCTCACTAACCAGCTAGCTGATTCACTGCTTCAAGATGTTGAACCTCTAAGGATCAAATTCCCCAATGAAGCAATTATGCATCTAATTGAGTACCCATGGAAGATGTGCTTTGATGGCTCTTTCACACAACAAGGCTCTGGGGTAGGATTTCTATTCATAACTCCTCAAGGCTACAAGATACCCAAGTCTTACAAATTGATGTTCCCATGCACAAATAACATTTTAGAATATGAGGCACTGGTCAACAGTCTTAAGCTTGCCATGGAATGGAAAATTGTAGAGTTACATGTGTACACTGACTCCCAGCTCATTGTCAATCAGGTTAATGGAGATTATCAGATGAAAGATGAAAATTTGACACCCTATAAACAATTGGTTGATCACTTGAAGAAATACATTGTCTTCATCACATTCCAGTAGATACCCAGAGCGGAGAACAAAGCTTTAGATGCTATGGCTACATTGGAATCCATGTTACAACTAGAGGAATATAAATTTTGCTATGAATTCTTGGTGGTAGAGCTATCCTATCCTTCCTTTGATACCTCTGAATAACAAGTAATTTGTGCTTTAGACACCCCAAATCAATCTCGGTATGTCAATATCATTTCCTATCTCACTAACCAAACCATTCCTACCAATCTATCTAGAAATGAGAAAAGAACCCTAATTAGGACAGCATCGCATTACGTCCTCATAACTAATAACTTATATCGGTGAGGTCTAGATGGTACACTTCTTAGATGTTTAGAACTTAAAAATTCCTATCTCACATTAAAAGAAGTCCATGAAGGTGTGTGTGGATCACACTCAAACGAATTTTCATTAGCTAAGAAATTTCTCAGAGTTGCCTATTACTGGCCTACCATGGAAAAAGATGCTATTCAATTCTCGAAAACATGTCATAAATTCTAGTCACATGGAAATCTCATCCATGCCCCTGCCAGAGAACTTATACATTTCATTACACATTGGCCATTTCAGCAATGGGCCTTTAACTTGGTTGGATAAATATATCCCAATTCTTCAAATGGATACGAATTCATCATTATGGCCACTGAGTATTTCATAAAGTGGGTCGAGCCCATGCCGCTAATCAAAGCCATGGGAAAATAGGTGGCTATGTTCATTTTGAACTACATTATTTGTAGATATGGGATACCCTCTTCAATTGTAATAGACAATGGGGGACAATTTAAAAATCAAGACATTGATGACCTTTGTGAACAATTCCATATCACTCAACACTGCTCCTCAATCTATTACCCTCAAGGTAATGGATAGGCTGAGGAATCAAATAAAAATATTCTAAAAATCCTACACAGAACTGTGAGTAAGTCTGGCAGAGATTGGCATCTACAACTGAATCCGGCACTATGGGCCTACAAATCAATCATCAGAGCACCAACTGGAGCTTCATTTAGAGGTTTCCTAATAAATTTGTGAAAGAAGTAAAAGCATCAGGAATTTTGTGCTCAAAAATAATTTCTTTCTTCTACATTGCATCCATTGCATTTTTACTTTTACATCCTAAAAGTGCATCCATACATTCTACATTGCATACAAAAAAGCTCAAAAACATACATTTGCATATTCACATAGTATCATTTGAAACATATTTATATCAGTGATAAATCCACAAAACAACATAAATGATGTCATCATCTAAATCTAACTCATCATATGGAAAAGATATAATCACATGTGAAAAATAAATCTATCAAAGTAGATGGAACTCATAAAACATGTCAGGAACATAATCAACGGTATCAAATATATATCTCAAAACATGGTACAGATCAAAGCATGGCACAAATCCACATAAAGAGTATGAAAGGGACAGAATGAATCATATATATATATATATGTATGTCATATATGAAAAGAGGATCTCAGAAGGATCTATATATACAAAAAGAACTCAGATATACAAAATGAGACAAAATATCTCAGCACTGGCTCCCACCCTCTCTCTGATCTGGAGGAGGAGGAGAAGGAGGCATTGCCCCCTCAGACTTCTGCACTAGGCTTGAAAAAGAAACTACTCTCTGTCCCTTTGGCACTATAGCATGGTATAGAGCATAATAATATGTGTCTCTCTGAGCCTGATGGACTATGATCTGAGCTTATGCATCTCTCTGCTCTGAGCATGTCACCCTGCTTGTTCCGCTCTACCCTAAGCCTCTCTGGATGTTTGTCCCTATCAGCCAGCAATGCATCTGAAACATTGAATCTGGCCTCTAAGGAAGTAATATGTTCCCTGAGCTACTCTCACTCCTACTCACACTAAGATAAGGGATCTTCGTCCCTGCCTGAACCCCTACCGGTATCCTATCCTAAAGATCTATCTTGCGACTGATCAGGTTGTCTCTGTTGTTGCTACCTCTGCCTCTACTTCTCTCCTATCAATTATGGCCTTAGATCTATCCTAGGAGCAACAAATCTAAATCAAGTTCACCGAACCTCTCTGCTACCATTAGCAACCTCTACGTGGCCACCCACAGCACCACCACCCCTATCATCTCCCCCATCATCACCATCATCTAGAGGAGGCTGTCTCCCATCTCTTTCTCCATCTCGGTCTCCATCCCTCCCTCCATGTCAAACTCTACCCCTATCTCTCTATACTCCTCCCCTCACTCTGGTAGTATGCTCATCCAGATCATAATCAATCGACTCCTCGATGCGAGGAATGGGCTCCTTCGACACTGTGAAACATGGAAACAGATACTAAAGCATTTCTGTGGCATACCCATTAGAAACACCTGCATCAGAAACATCAAGGCAAAGGTCCTAGTCTACTCTAACCATGTCTCAAATCTTCTGATGAGTTGTCTTGTACCTAAGCTGGACACCCCATAGTGGTGTCTCATCTTGGATCTGTGTATATACTATAATATCCTATGTCCTACCCTGTTGATGGCCATACTGTCTAAGGACTCAGGTGTGTATGAACCGCTGTATAATATATCTGGTCCATCTAATGAGATACCGGCTCTGGAACAAAAATGGTACCTACCTAGCATCTGAATTCCACTCCTCGCAGTCTAAATATGGTCGCCATACAACCTTTTTCATATCATCAAAGAGTCTGTGCCAGTACTCTACCTTGCCCAAATGGGGCTTCTGAATAAGACCTACATACATATATACATATGGGAACTCAGGTGCCCGCTGCCTATCTACTATTGGCCATGTAATAGGGATATGCTCTTAGGCCCAGATCTGAAGAATTAGGATACCCACAATCATGCTCTGGGTATAGTGGTACACGATATCATGAAGCTCACGGTACATATGGGCTAGAATGTAGTTGACCCATGCAAATCTCTGTCTCTCGACAACCATCTACTCGAGCATGTCCACCCAACCAACCATAAACCCATGTTGTCCTCTGTCTGGCATCAAAATGCCACCAATCAAGCCTACCATGTATACAGATAGCTAATCATAATAATCCACCATGTAATCTCAAGACAAGTATTTGAGGTCAATAGTATCATCCTAAAAGTATCGGTGAGCTGCACCAATCGCCATGGCAGATGTAGACTCAAAGCGCACCTCACAGCCCATAATGGGAACACAGAGTATGCACCATACATCCTTTGGAGTAACTATCATCTCCCCAATCACAAGATGGAAGGTGTTGTGCTCAGAGTGCCATCTCTCGGCAAGAGCAATCAACATCCCTTAGTTTACCCCTATATCAGGTAAACCCATCAATGATCATAATCCACAACGGACTACTGTCTCCCACTCATCGTCCATCAAAACTCTAGACAATGCGAACACACATCCTAGATATATACCTTGAAAGGTGACTACCTCAAAATCAACCTGTTACAGATCTATAGTAGACACATAATTTAGAATGCATAAATTTCTAAGTCCAAAAAATGAGATGCGATTTTGGAAATCAGGATGCGATCTCTTTTACTAGATGCAATCCTAGAAAAATAGGATGTGATTGAGCATACTGGATATGATCCAGGAAAGTCAAGATGCGATCTAGAACATGGGGTACGATCCTAAATTGGCAAGGTGCGACCAAACTAAAACTTTGACCCAAAACTTACCCTAAAAAAAGAGCAATGGGATAGGATCTAGAGTATCCTAGATGCGATGTAGAAATATGGAAAAATAGGACGCGATCCAGGAAATACCAGATGTGATGTGCGTTTGATAGGGTGTGATCTAGAATCCCAATGTGACCCAAAATTGAAAAGGTTGTAAAATCTACAAAAATGCGTAAAAATCAAATGTACGAACTTCACGAGGTAGTTTTACAAGCACTTACCGGAGGTGGGTAGTTGGTTGGGCGCTGGTGTTGATGACTCATCTCGAAATGATGCTTCCTCATGGGGACCACCATCTTCTCTACAGAGCTCTCAAATTTGCTATGAATAAAAGTGAAAATAAATAGTAGAATAGTAATTTTTGAAGCTTATATTGGTCTTTTGAGCTATTTAAGGGTTCCAAAACTCCTCCGAGGCACCTAAAACTCCATTTTTGTTCTCCTTTTGATCAATCAAGAACCAAATTGAAGGTACCTAGAGTGTTTAATGCAATACATTAACATTTTTGTGACACCTCCTAATAATACAGAATTGCTCCTTTTATTCTAAAAATTCATCAAAATTGCACATATCATCATAAACCTTGGTCTGACATCATTTGATCAATCTCACCACTCACATTTTCATGTAATTAACTTGGTTTTCGTGTGTTTTTTTCAAAAACCCACGCCCACTTCTTCCTTCTTCTACTTCATTCTTTCCCAGCCCACTCCCTGCAAGTGATACATTATTTCAATAGAGGGATTTCTTTTCTCTCCTTCGATTTTGTTCCCAAGGGGGCATGATCACACTATCATCAATTAATTTTTTGCTCAAAACAACATCAAAAATGACTTCATTATCAAACAAACTAGGGGCATGAAAGTTTCCATGACTAAGTCAAAATTTTTGGATAAAAAGCTTTAGTTCTCATAAGCTAGATAGCTTGTGTTTCCTCATTTTAAAAGATTCTTACTAAGCTCCTGGCAGCTTCATACTGACTTTCAGATGAAAACCAAGTTCAGAATCAGTATTATCAATATTTGGGCAACAACCAAGTTCAAAATTGGTATCGTTAAGATCTTTTATTGACCTTTGTACAACAACCAAGTTCAAATTTAATTCTATCAGTTTAGTTCAATCAAGTGTGAGACCGATCTCATCAACATTTCATTCGACAACCAAGAACGGAATTCTCAATCTTTCTGAAGTCAAAATCAAAAACTTTCTTTGAATCAATGCGTTGCTCACACATCAATTCAAAGAGGGGCAAATGTAACCACATAGATTTGGTCCACTTTGACTATAGACCCTATTTCCCCTAAGTGTGATCATACCCCCAATTATGTTCAAGCGACCCTGTTACTGCTTGGCATAATTCTTTTGAAATCAATTTAATCTCCTAAAAGTGATCAAATCACTAAATTATTGACTTTTAGCCAAAATCAAAATCAATTAAAAACATGGCTAAAATGATTAATTTGCCAGGAATTGAATAAACCCTAAATCAATTTCTCACTTGCAAGTGAACCTATTCCCCTAGCCTAATTAATTTAATTAAAATGGCTATAGTCCCCTTAATTATTGAAAATCAATAAAATGCTTAAATAATTAAATCCTATATATTTAAATGAATTATGTCAAATATTTCATTTCATTTATATTCCCCTAAACCCCAACCTAACCTATCTCAACCACTTCTACCCTAGGTTCTAACCCATCCCAACTTATTCCCCCATGTTAATCTAATTCTAATCCTAATTCTATCCTAACCCACCTCCTAATGTTGTCACATTCCATTAGGGAGTGATTAAGACTCAACCCACTTGAGAAAGTCAAGGAATCTCAAGATTCCTTTCCTCAAGTCCAGTTTCTCAAGCCACTCTCTTACACCCTTCCCATGCTTCTTTAAGGCTCTCATTAATGCCTCATTAATGCAGATTTCTTAAGCCCACATTGTTAGTAATAACTGAGAAGGGGGGTGAATCAGTGGCCTCAAAAATTTATCCTTTAATCACTAACCACCAATCAAATAAACCTCAGATTACTAAGTCCCTACAAGATGCATTCCATGAAATACTTATAATGATTAACTATCTGTCAGTTTTCCTTGTCTGTCCTTATTCTCTTTGATTACCGATATGCAGTATAACTATTTACCGAAATATAGTAAATAAGCACAGTATACCGATATATCCATAAATTCATATGTGAAATATAAAATAGTAAAGTAATAAACCATACACACATAACACTTAGATTTTAACGTGGAAACCTTGTTGAGGGAAAAAAACCATTGGGACCGGTACCCCAAATTTTCACTCTTCTGAAGTGAGCCCTGTTAAGAGCCAAACCTGTTAAAGGTTACAAACACACAGTTAGGTGTGACCTTGTTAGAGAATTTTATACATATAGGTTGTCACTTAGTATCGGGCAACTCAGTTTTCTACCATCCTTGAATCAACATCTTTCTTAGACTGTCAATAGGCTTTAGGCAAATCTAGTGCTACTTTCATGAATCAACCTTTTTGGCACTCCTTGGGATGTACCTCAATATATAGAAGACTGTTAAGTCCTACTCTGTTAGGAGCCTTGATGCTTCAATGGTTAAACTGAAATAAAATGACCTATTGCTAATGCAACTTGAATTGCAGATTTTCATATCTATTTAAGTATATTACCTCTCTGATCAATATATCAATTCAATTCTTTGTGCTCCACACTTTCTTCTTTGTGATGTTGTGCTTCACTATTTGTCGGTGTCTAAAAAATTCCTTAGCTCTTCCTTCAGCTTGGTTGATCAATACTACATGAAGTTGTTCTTCGTCAGTTTCTCTTCAGCATCTTCTTTTCATTCTCTCCCCTTAATCCCTTTTTTGTGAATGTATATGGAAATGAATTAAGCTTGTCTCTTATATAGACATGATATTCAATGTTTCTTATTTCTTGATTCTCAACATGAAACAATACAACCAATCTGATTTAAAGCATAACTCATGATTTATCTCATAGTTATCTTCTTGCCAACTATAAAAATCTTCTTTAAATCAATCACTTAACTCTGGTCGAGTAAAACAATGAAAAAAACCAGTTAAGTCTATCTTTAGCTCTTGCCAGCTTGATATTTTGTCATTTTTTGAACTCTTTGTTCTTTCAGTCAACTCTTTCGTTAGTCATCGGTTACAACTACCAGTTCTGTCGATGTGACTCCAGTTGAGCTTTGGGATCTCCATCCATCAGGCATTATTGGATTTTTACTCGTCAGATAACACTATCTTTAGCTTTTCAGGCAACCTATGGTTTGTTTCATCAGGCAATACTATCTTCAGTATGTTCGGTATCACTATGACTTTTCTTTTTTTGGCTTTACCAATGGTGTGCACTCCATCAGTTTTGTCTGTCACTTAGTGAATACTTGACTTTTATGCATTGTTGAAAGCATAACCTTTGTTCCATTGATTCTCTGAAGTCTTTTGTATTATGTACATGACCATATAGATTATATCAAGTTGACATCAATGATAATACAAACCATTAACTGATTTAATGCTTTGCATTATCTTCAACTTAGCATTATCAAACATTCAATCAGTTATATGTCATCAATCTCTCCCTTTGGCATTGATGGAAACAAAAATTATATTATCACACTATACTATTTCTAATACAATATGAAATAAAATTGTTGAGATTCATCAAACTACCAATCTTTATTTGATAACCAATAAATTTCTAAACTTCGGTAAACTTTGTTTGAGCTTAGATTTGGTTCTTGTAGCTTTCTATTTTCTAGTGTGTTAAATCTCCTCTAGTGTCAATTTCTGCTTTGATGTCTTGTCCTCTTTTCTGAAACTTTCTCTTTGTGTAATCTTTCATAAAATTTTCTCTCCCTTAGGATATAATCTCTCCCTGTTGGAGTGATCTGATAATGGATAATCTCTTTTCCTTTTCTTAGAAGAATGTGATAATATGGATAATCTCTCTCCCTTTAACAACAATGCCAATCAAATAATTAAATATTTTATGTTGCCAATTATTTTAAATATCTGACATTCATGTCAAATAATCATTTTCCTCTTATCCATAATATATTCCTTGAATTTCCCTTATCCATCAGCAATACAACATTATGATCTGGTGCTTGGTTATAATATATACATGTTTATATATAGATGTAGCTTTGAAGTTCTTCTCTTTGCTTGCATCAACATTTCTGATATTCTAATAATAGATAGGCTGATGCAGCCTTCAGTCTTTTACTAACTGGTAGACAAGGGTTTGACCCCTATTCTCTTTCTTAGGTACTCAAATGTATCTTTGGGCAGTGCTTTGTGAAGATATCAGCCAACTATTCTTTTGATTGCACATGCTCGAGTGTCACTTCTTTCTCTTGAACTTGTTCTCTCAAATGATGATACTTGATTGCAATGTGTTTAGTCTTTGCATGCATGAATAGATTCTTGGAAATGTTTATTACACTGGTCTTATCACAATAGATAATTACTGGATCTAAGATCATCATATGCATACCTTCCAGCAATTGTTTGATCCATGCAATATTTAAGCAATTTGTAGCAGCAGCAACATATTCTTCTTCTATAGTAGACTGAGGGATGCATCCTTGCTTCTTACTGATCCATGTGACAATTCTTTCACCCATAAAGAATTCTCCTCCAGTTGTGCTCTTTTGGTCATCAAGATTTCCAGCCTAATCAGCATCGGTAAACACCTTTAGTTGAAATTTGCCTTCTCTTATATACCATAAGCCGAATTCCTTAGTATTCTTTAGATATCTTAGGATTATTTTCATAGCAGTCATATGTGATTCCTTGGGGTTAGCAGAATATCTAGCAACAATTCCTACTACATGTGCAATATATGGTCTAGTGTGTACAACATACATGAGTTTTCTAATCATTGATCTATACAAAGTTTGAGTTACCTCTGTTGTCTTGTCCTCCTTTGTCAACTTACTTCCAGTAGCCATCGGTGTTCCAACTGGTTTGGATTCTTCCATCTTGAATATCTTCAGGACCTCTTTGATGTACTTGGACTGTGTAATGAATATACCTTCACTTTGTTGAATGATCTATAGACCAAGAAAGAACTTGATCTCTCCAAACATAGACATCTCAAATTCTTTTCTCATCTCATTAGAAAATGATTTGCATATCATATCATTGCCTCCAAATATGATGTCATCAACAAATATTTTAGCAATCAAAGTGTTAGCATCAATATCTTCTTTTAAATAAATATTTCTATTTTCTCTAGTCCTTATGAATCCAATACTTATTAGATAGGAATGAAGACATTCATACCAGGCTCTTGGAGCTTGTTTTAATCCATACAAATCTTTTTTAAGTCTACATACCATGTTCCTCTTGTCTGGATCTACAAACCCTTCTGGTTGCTCAATGTATACCTCTTCTTCAAGTATTCCATTAAGGAATGCTGACTTTACATCCATTTGATATACTTTGAATCCTTTGTATGCAGCATAAGCAAGTAGTATTCTCACTCCTTCTAGCCTAGAAATGGGTGCAAAGGTCTCTCCATATTATATAACTTCCTCTTGTGCATACCCTTTGCATACTAGTCTTGCTTTGTTCCTTGTGACTTCTCCATTCTCATTCAGCTTATTCCTGAATATCCATTTTGTACTGATGACATTCTTGTCATCTAGTCTTGGCACAAGTGACCATGTTTTGTTCTTCTCAATCTGGTCAATTTCATCATTCATAGCACTTATCCATTCCTCATTATCTAGTGCAGCATTGACAGATTTTGGCTCAAAATCACAAATTAAGCAACTTGAGTTTAAAGACTTACTTCTTGTTCTTGTACCATCTTTATTATCTCCTATGATCTGGACCTCTAGATGGTTCTTCGTTACATATCTTGCAAGTATAGGTATAGTCCTTTGTCTATTAGCTTGATTATTATTTTGATCTTCATTTTTTTCTTCATCACCTTGCACATTTTCTTGATCGTTATCCTAACCATCGATATTTGTAGCCTGATGCTCTAGAGCAGTGATTTGTAGCTCAAGTGCTCTACATTGTTGGTAGGGTAGAGTGTCAGGTTCCTCGATGTAAGTAAACTTATTGTAGTCCTCTAGCTCTTTAGTGCTTTCTTGTTCATTCTTCTCTACAAATTCATCTATCATTACATTTTCACTTTCAATAATTTTGTTAGAGGCTTTGTTTAGACATTTGTAAGCCTTTCTCTTGGTAGAATACCCTAGAAAAATTCCTTTATCACTGTTGGAGTCAAGTTTTCTATTTCTATCATATTTTAAGATATAACATTGATTGCCAAAAAATTTGAAATAACTCACATTGGGTGTGTATCCATACCATAGCTCATAAGGTGTCTTCTTGGTGTCTTTCTTCAGTTGTACTCTGTTTAGTGTGTAGACAGCAGTGCTGACAGCTTCTCTCCAGAATATTTGGGTGATTCCTTTTTCTATCATCAGTGTTCTAGCACAGTCAACTATTGATCTGTTCCTTCTTTTAATAATCCTATTTTTTTGTGGTTTTCTTGGTGCAGAAACCTATCTTTTTATACCATGCTCATTACAAAATTTAGTGAATTCATCTGATATAAACTCACCTCCTCTATCTAATCTCAAACATTTTAGATCCTTACCACTTTTTTTCTCTACTAAAGCCTTGTGCCATTTAAACATCTTGAATGCTTCAAATTTATCTTTTAGAAACATGACTATCATCATTCTAGAGTAATCATCAACAAAGAAAATAAAATATCTATCTCCATAATAACTCTTTGTCCTCATAGGTCCACATAAATCAGTATGGACTAATACTAGAATTGCATCAGATGTATGATTTTTTCTTTTGAAACTAGACTTTGTCATTTTACCTTTTTGATAGTTTTTACACATGATGTTGTCAGGCTTGGTCATTGTCGGTAAGCCTCTGACATTCCTCTTTTTGCTAATTTTAATCATGTTGTCAAAATTCACATGCCATAACCATATGTCCTCATTTGTAGCAATCAAACAAGTGGAGTCAGTATCATTCAAATAGAATAAGTTACCTTTTGTCTGCTCACCGGTACCAATCAGATTTCTAGATTTGTTGAAGATCTTTGCCTTCTTATTTTCAAATGCTACTTTGTGACCTAAATTATTCAACTGAAAAACACTCAATAGATTATAATTCAATCCATTTACCTAATAATCATTCTCACATTTTATCTGGTTATTCAACATTATTGTTCCTCTAGCTTCAACTGGACAAGGTGTGTCATTTCCCATTTTTATTGATCCTCCTTTGTAGTATTCAAAAGTCTCAAACTTTTGCTTATCACTGGTCATATGATGAGTGCAGCCACTATCTATGATCCAAACATCATTTTTACTAATTTTAGATATGAAATTTGTTTCTACATACCTTTCTTCATCATCATCTGAATCATCCTTTACAGCCACAAACACCATCTCAATATCTTCATTAGATTCGGTGTCAGTATCATCATCCTTGCATTTTGCTAGGTTTCTGACCTTCTTTCCTTTGTCCTTGTAGTCTTGGGTATCTCTTCTTTCTAATTGTTAGTAGCTTCTGTAATCACCTATGTCAGACCTTTTCTCAAAAGATCTATCATTACTTCTGTCATCTTTTCTTTTGTTAGTACATCTTGTAGCAAAGTGTCCAATCTCTTTGCAATTAAAACAAACAAGTGGTAATTTACCTTTGTATTTACCTTTGCCTCTCTGCATTCTTCTGGCCATAAGTGCTTCAATTTCATCAAGATCATCTTCTTCATTTTTACTATCACTATCTTTTCTTATAGTGTCTTTGTGACTTGATTTACTTATTCTCATAGAAGTTTTGAATGCAGACTCTATGTTTGGTAAGATACTATTATCAAAGTTATTCATTTCAAATGAAATCAGTCTTCCAATTAAAATTTCTAGAGTAACATTGCTATTTTCTACTACTCTCATTTCTTGAATGGAAGGTACTCTAATAGCATAGGTAGGCAGTAAGGTTCTTAGAATTTCACTTACCACTTTATCATCCTCTAGCACACCTCCAACTCCCCAGATAGCATTAACAACCTCTTTAATTCTTGTGTTGTACTGAGTGATGGTTTCTCCTTCTTTCATTTTGAGATCATCAAACTTTCCTCTAAGGCTTTCTACCTTGGCTTTCAAAACATTTTTTTCACCACCATGTACAAGCTTCAATTTGTCCCACATCTACTTTGTAGATTTGCATTCTTTGACATCTTCAAATTCAGCATCGAAGAGTGAGGAAGCAAGCTCTATCATCATGTCGTTATTTTCATGCTTTTCTCTCATTTGTTCAACTATTGGTGCTTCTGTGGGCAACCCATATTCATTTTCAAGGAATTGAGTAACATCATTACCAATACCTGATAGGTGGTCTTATTCTACTTTGCCATGAAGAAAAATTATCTTTGTTCAACTTGGGCACATCTCATCTGTTCATCTTGTGATCTTTGACTTAGGTCTTGAAACCTTCCTTCTAAGCACACAAGCTCTAATACCAATTGTTATTAATAACTAAGAAGGGGGGTGAATCAATGGCCTCAAAAGTTTATCCTTTAATCACTAACCACCAATCAAAAAAACCTCAGATTACTAAGTCCCTACAAGATGCATGCCATGAAATACTTATAATGATTAACTGTCTGTCGGTTTTCTTTGTCTTTCCTTACTCTCTTTGATTACCGATATGCAGTATAACTATTTACCAAAATACAGTAAATAAGTAGAGTATACCGATATATCCATAAATGCATATGTGAAATGTAAAATAGTAAAGTAATAAACCATACACACATAACACTTGGATTTTAACATGGAAAACCTATTGAGGGAAGATACCACTGGGACCGGTACCCCAAATCTTCACTCTTCTAAAGTGAGGCCTGTTAAGAGTCAACCCTATTAAAGGTTACAAACACATAGTTAGGTGTAATCTTGTTAGAGGATTTTATACATATAGGTTGTCACTTAGTATCGGGCAACTCATTTTTCTACCATCCTTGAATCAGCCTCTTTCTTAGATTGTCAATAGGCTTTAGGAAAATCTAGTGCTACTTTCATGAATCAATCTTTTTAGCACTCTTTGGGATGTACCTCAATATATAGAAGACTGTGAAGTCCTGTTCTATTAAGAGACTTGATGCTTCAATGGTTAAATTGAAACAAAATGACCTATTTCTAATGCAACTTGAATTGCAGATTTTCAGATATATTTAATTACATTACCTCTCTAATCAATATATCAATTCAATTCTTTGTGCTCCACACTTTTTTCTCTATGATGTTGTGCTTCACTATTTGTTGGTGTTTGTAGAATTCCTTAGTTCTTCCTTCAACTTGATTGATCAGTACTGTATGAATTTTTTCTTCATCAGTTTCTCTTCAACATCTTATTTTCATTCTCTCCCCTTAATCCCTTTTTCGTGAATGTATATGGAAATGAATTAAGCTTGTCTCTTATATAGACATGATATTCATTATTTCTTATTTCTTGATTCTTGGCGTGAAAAACAATCCATCCAATCTTATTTAAAGCATAACTCCTAATTTATTGCGTAGTTATCTTCTTGCCAACTGTACAAATCTTCTTTAAATCAATCACTTAACTCTGGTTGAATAAAACAATGAAAACAACCAGTTAAGTCTATCTTTAGCTCTTGCCAGCTAGATATTTTGTCATTTTCTGAACTCTCTATTCCATCGGTCAACTCTTCAGTTAGTCATCGGTTACAACTGCCAATTCTGTCGGTGTGACTCCATTTTAGCTTTGGGATCTCTGTCCATCGGGCATCATTGGATTTTTACTCGTCGGGCAACACTGTCTTCATTTTTTTGGGCAACCTGTGGTTTGCTTCGTCAGGTAATACTGTCTTCAGTACATCAGGTATCACTATGACTTTTATTTTTTTGGCTTTACCGATGGTGTGCACTCCGTCAGTATTTTCTGTCACTTAGTGAATACTTGACTTTTATGCATTGTTGAAAGCATAACCTTTGTTCCATTGATTCTCTGAAGTCTTTGGCATTATGTACATGACCATACAGATTATATCAAGTTGACATCAATGACAATACAAACCATTAACTGATTTAATGTCTTGCATTATCTTCAACTTAGCATTATCAAACATTGAATCAGTTATATGTCATCACACGTCTCCACCATGCCTATTGAATGCCCAAGGCATTTATTTCTCTTACACACCATTAATGAGTTTTTTAACTCTGGATTAATGCACCTTTCCCCCCCTCTCTCTCCTCATTCTTCTATAAATAGAAGGCATTTTTGAGAGAAAATAGGCCTTCATCTCATATTGAAAATGCATTGTTATGCTATTAGGATTCATATAGACTCTTATTTCATTTAGCTTCTCATGTTCATGCATTGTTATTATGTCCATTTTTAGAGTTAAATATGCATGTTTTCTTATCATTTAGTTTGTTTTAACTCAAATCTTTCATGCTAAGTCATATATGTCACTCATAGTAGCATAATCTAAGGGATATTGTGCTTCTTATCATAATCTTCTTATTTAGAAAGCAATAGGTTGATTTTAGTGTTTTATATACTCTTCTAACAATGTTTTCCACTAATGTAATGTCCTATTGAAGTGTCATGTTGCAAATAACAGGTGCACATTTTAACACACACACATCCCAAGGAGTATCAAAAAGTTTGATTATAAAAGTAGCATTGGATATGCCTTATACCTATTGACAGGCCAAGTGAGTGTTTGATCAAGGATGGTAGCATTAGATGCCAGATACTAGTTGAAAAACTATTTCTAAATCCTCTAACAAGGTCACACCTAACAGTGTGTTTGTAATCTTTTTGGCTCCTAACAGAGCTCACTTTATAAGAGTGAAAATTTGGGGTACCGGTCCCAGTGGTTTTTCCCTTAACAAGGTTTCCACGTTAAAATCCTTGTGTTATGTGTTTATGGTTTATCACTTTATTGTTTTACATTTCACATATGCATTTCTGAATTTATCGGTATACTCTACATATTTACTATATTTCAGTAAATAGTTAACTGCTTATCAGTAATCATACAGAAGAGAGATTACCAAAGCAATCTGACAAGTAGAAAATTGATTAAATTTTTTCAAGTCATTCATCTTGTAGGATAGAAGATAACTAGAGGCATAATCTGTGGTCATAAGTTTTAAGGGTTGATTTAATGATTAATTTTTGAGGCCACTGATTCACCCCCCCCCCCCGCCCCCCCCCCCTCTCTCTTAGTTATTACTAACAATTGGTATTAGAGCTTGTGTGCTTAGAAAGGAAGGTTTCAAGACCTAAGCTAAAGATCACAAGATGAACAGACGAGATGTGCCCAAATTGAACAAAGATAATTTTTCTTCATGGAAAAGGAGAATAAGACTCCACTTATCAAGTATTGGTAATGATGTTACTCAATACTTAGATGCTGAAAATTGTGTTTCCCATAGGAGCACCAATAGTCAAACAATTGAGAGAGAAGCATGAGCACAATTACATGATGATATAACTTGCTTCCTCACTCTCTGATGTTGAATTTGGAGATGTCAAAACCTACAAAAATGCAAAGCAAATGTGAGACAAATTGATGCTTGTACATGGTGGTGACAAAAATGTTTTGAGAGCCAAGGCAGAAAGCCTTAGAGGAAAGTTTTATGATCTCAAAATGAAAGAAGGTGAAAACATCACTCATTATAGCACAAGAATCAAAGAGGTAGTCAATGCTATCCGAGGAGTTGGAGGTATAGTAGAAGAAGATATAGTGGTAATTAAAATTCTAAGAAAATTACTACCTACTTATGCTATTGGAGTATCTGCCATTCAAGAAATGAGAGCAGTAGCAAATAGCAATGTTACTCTAGATAGTTTAATTGGAAGACCGATTTCATTTGAGATGAACAACTTTGATAATAGTGTCTTACCAAACATAGAGTCTGTATTCAAGTCTTCTGTGAGAATAAGTAAATCAAGTCATAAAAAGACTATGAGAAAAGATAGTGATAGTGAAAGTGAAGATGGTCTTGATGAAATTGAAGCACTTATGGCCAGAAGAATGCAGAGAGGCAAAGGTAAATACAAAGGTCAATTACCACTTGTTTGTTTTAATTACAAAGAGATTGGACACTTTTCTACAAGATGTACTAACAAAAGAAAATATGACAGAAGTAATGACAGATCATTTGAAAATAAGTCTGACAGAGGTGATTATAGAAGCTACCAAAAATCAGAAAGAAGAGATGCCTGAGACTATAAGGACAAAGGAAAGAAGGCCAATTACCTATAAAAATGCAAAGATAATGATACTGACACTGAATTTGATGAAGACATCGAGATGGTGTTTGTGGCAGTAAAAGATAATTTAGATGATGATGAAGAAAGGTATGTAGAAACTGCACTCATATCTAAGGTTAGTAAAAATGATGTCTGGATCATAGATAGTGGCTGCACTCATCATATGACCGGTGATAAGAAAAAGTTTGAGACTTTTGAGTACTATAAAGGTGGTTCAGTAAGAATAGGTAATGACACACCTTGTCCAGTTGAAGGTAGGGGAACCATAATGTTGAATAACCAAATAAAATGTGAAAGTTCTTATTTGATAAATGGATTGAATTATAATCTATTGAGTGTTTCTCAGTTGAATAATTCAGGTCACAATGTAGCATTTAAAAATAAGAAGGAAAAGATCTTCAATAAATTAAGAAATCTAATTGGTACTGGTGAGTAGACAAAATGTAACTTATTCTAGTTGAATGATACTAACACAACTTGTTTAATTTGTATAAATGAAGACATATGGTTGTGGCACAAAATCTTGTGTCATGTGAAATTTGACAACATGATAAAGATTAGAAAAAAGAGAAATGTCAGAGGCTTACCAACGATGACCAAGCCCGACAACATCATGTGTAAGAATTGTCAAAAAGGTAAAATGAAAAAGTCTAGTTTTAAAAGCAAAACCCATACATCTGATGCAATTCTAGAATTAGTCCATACTAATTTATGTGGACCTATGAGGACAAAGAGTTATTATGGAGATATATATTTTATTCTTTTTGTTGATGATTACTTTAGAATGATGATAGTCATGTTTCTAAAAGATAAATCAGAAGCATTTAAGATGTTTAAATGGTATAAGGCAATGGTTGAGAAGAAAAGTGGTAAGGATTTAAAATTCTTAAGGTTAGGTAGAGGAGGGGAATTTATTTCAGATGAATTCAGTAACTTTTGTAATGAGCATGGAATCAAAAGATAGGTCTCTACACTAAGAACTCCATAGTAGAATGGAATTGCGGAAAGAAGAAATAGATCCATAGTTGATTATGCAAGGACACTGATGATAGAGAAAAGGATCACCCAAATCTTCTAGAGGGAAGCCGTCAGTACTTTTGTTTACACATTGAACAGAGTACAATTGAAGAGACACCAAAAAGACACCTTATGAGCTATGGTATGGATACACACCAAATGTAAGTTATTTCAAAAAATTTGGCAGTCAATGTTATATCTTAAAAGATGATAGAAATGGAAAACTTGACACCAAGAGTGATGAAGGAATATTTCTATGGTATTCTACCAAGACCAAGGCTTATAAATGTCTAAACAAAGCCTCTAACAAAATTGTTGAAAGTGAAAATGTAAAAATAGATAAATTTGCAAAGAAGAATGAAAAGGAAAGCACTAAAGAACTAGAGGACTTCAATAGGTTCAATTATGATGAGGAACCTAAAACTCTACCCTACCAACAATGTAGAGCTCCCGAGCAATAGATCATTGCACTCGAGCATCAGGCTGCAAATATCGATGATCAGAATATTGCTCAAAATGATGCACAAAGTGATGGAGAACAGAATGAAGAACAAAATGATGATCAAGCTGATAGACAAAGAGCTAAACCTATACTTGTAAGATATGTCAGAAGGAACCATCCATAGAACCAGATCATTAGAGACAAGAAAGCTGGTATGAGAACTAGAAGTAAGTCTCTAAATACAAGATGTCTTATTTGTGATTATGAGCCCAAATCTATCAATGCTGCACTAGATAATGATGAATGGATAAGTGCTATGAATGAAGAGATTGAACA
>MU228456.1:1140856-1165722 GCA_018584345.1 Thuja plicata | reverse complement strand
AGAGACTCGACAGGGCACCCCCCGATATCAGGAATCAGATTACAGAATTGATGAGGCTTAAACTTCCTCCCTTCACAGGAGAAGTAGATGGGGCAGGAGCTGAGGCTTGGCTTTTGAGCCTAGAGAGGTGCTTTGGTTTGCAGAACTATGGTAGCAACCTTAAGGCACAGTTCTTCTAGAACAAATTTTGGCAATCTATATGGTTCTTCTTCAAAACTATAAATCCTAAAATATGTAAACTCTTCAAAAACATATCAGTCACCCCAGTTATGATTAACAAGTTTACTTTGGTCAAATTCTTTAGGCCTCAAGAATATTTTAATTTCTTCTAAGACTGACTGATCATAGGGGTACTCAAATAGATGATAAATTGGTTTAACACTTAACTCCTCGAACTTGACATAATATGAATATTTGTACCTAGAATCCCACAAAGAAGTCCATAATTGTACAGGCTGATATTATCCTTCTCTTCTCTGTAAGTTCAGCTTCAATTTCTCAAGCTACACACCTCTCTTTTGTCCATAAAACAATACCATGTACATTAGCAACGAATAATGCCTGAAATTTGGATACTCACTTCCCTTGAAATTTATGAAACCATCATGTAAACACTCTATAATGTATGAGGTATAGTCAAATGGTCTAGGCTTGGATAATTGCACATATGTAGCCAATACCATAGGTCCTTCTTTCATCATATCATGGAATTCAATCCCACCTAGTTGCCCACAGGACATATATGTAATTTCCAAATAATGTCTCAATAAATTCAAGTTATGAGGAGGGCGATCTCCCTCCATTAGGGTTCCACCTTCCTTTTTGTGCATTTCTAGTTTCCATTAATTATACGTAGTATCAACGAAAAAATACCCATTTTCTAATCCTACAAATAATAATTATTTATTGAAACCCAATTCAAGACCGAAAACTTCATCAATAGCCTTTGCAGAAAATGTCATGAAAAATTCCCCTTCCTTGTCACAGATACACCTTTCATCTTGTTTGTATCTCTTAATAAGAACTTCTAAAGCTTTGACATTAACAAAAACATTGGGGAAAATGAGCCTACCTATATTGGTTGTCCATGGGTTTCTCAGAGGGATCTCCTTATCTCTTCTCAGATAATGGAACAAAAATAGCTCATACCCTCTCCTCCGCATCTAGACATCCCCTAAATTTTTGGATTTGTCCTCCAATTTATCTCGATCAAAAAAAATTTGTTTCGAACTTCAAGATTTAGGGTCTAAAGATTTTTTTTTCTCAATTAGGTCTTGATTAAACCTCCTAGGTGGCTCATCCTCTACTATTTTTTTTATTTTTGGCCTTCAGCTATGAACTCTTTGTGTTTTTCCTTTTACTTGATGAATCAGATGGCTTCATATTCTTATGCACTCTCTCTCATTTTTCCTCTGCTATGTCATTATGCTTCATGGATTTGAAAAGATATTATGTACACTTACTATTCTCAAGAAATTTATTACTTATGCTTTCATTTATTTCCTTCTTGTCATCTTTAACACTCATGTTCTAAACTCACTTAATGGTGATCAACTTTATTAGTTTTAACTTGATCTAACAACGGGTGAATGTCTTTGTAGGTTTCCGGAGAACAAATTATAACATTGGTGCCATCATCAAATTGATTTTTTTGTTTATTCAAAACTATATGTGTTTTCCCTCCATCGGCATATGTAATACTGATACTTCTATCGGCAATTGGGATAGCCTATTTCATTGTTCCTCTGATTATCTTTCATTACACCAATGGGATCATTCATCAATATAAACTAATTCGATATGTGCATTGGTATATCTCAAAACTTTACTGCCCTCTATCACTTATTACTCAGATACAATGTTTTTCAACATATTATACTCCAATCATCAAGCATCGGCAGGACTTATTAGGCTTTTGATTAATTTTCTATTCTTCCCCCGATGATTTCTTATTGCCAAATACTAGCCCGATCATTTCATCAGAGATTGATGAAACATAAAGTCTCAATTTCTAATATTGCATGCTTTTTGTAATGTGTTGCATTGCTAATGGGTATACCGATATACTTATCGGGTATCGTGGAGACACATATTATCCAACACTGTATGTCATTTCTATGTCGATAACATATTCGGTGTGACCTTCACCAATGCTCCTTACTTATCGGGTATTGGGGAGACACATATTATCCAACACCAAATTTCATTTCTATGCCGATAACATATTTGGTGTGACCTTCATCGATGCTCCTTACTTATCGGGTATCGGAGAGACACATATAATCCAACACCGAATGGCATTTCTATGTCAATAACATATTCGGTGTGACCTTCACCGATGCTCCTTC
Organism: Thuja plicata; assembly: GCA_018584345.1. Taxonomy (NCBI): domain Eukaryota; kingdom Viridiplantae; phylum Streptophyta; class Pinopsida; order Cupressales; family Cupressaceae; genus Thuja; species Thuja plicata. The sequence continues at coordinate 1,163,374 of MU228456.1, read as the reverse complement.
ATTTATTTTATTTACATTACATCGGGTATAGTTTCTCCTATGGTACCTTCTTGCACTTGTTATTCTCTTCCCTTCATTGGGTTACATTCTCTTGATGGTTTTGAATCTTTTCCATGCATTGAAATGGATCTGATTATTGATTTTGGACCAAGAAGATGGGTTGCAGGTGACCAGAATAACATGGTTCTTTCTTTGTGCCATCCATTAGACAGTCTTGAATGATGTAGAATGTGTGAACATAATGATTCCTTTTGTCCTACATACACAAAATCCATAGTAACTATTCACAGAGTAAAATTATTTATAAGAAAATTTCATGAGAAATTAAAACAATCAATTTAGAAAATTTAGTGTCAACAAATTGATATTTGTTTCTTATGTTCTATGTTTCAAACATTTATGTTTAGTTCCAATTAGTTCAATTAGTTTAGTTTATTTTTATGAAAGGTTGCAACCTTTCATTTTGAAATTGAATCCCCATCTACATATAGAGGATCTTAGATATATTCAAGAGGATACAATACATTCATAAGGTTCACATTTTGTGTTTTGGTAACAGTCATAAGGTTCACATTTTGTGTTTTGGTACAGTCATAAGGTTCACATTTTGTTTGGAACTGCATGTAATCAAATTGGTGGTTAATGACTCGGGGAGGTTTATAACATCCAAATCAACATGAATAGTGGAAGATGCATGAATCCACAGATATTTTGGTGATAATGTATTCACAACAATAGTCTAACTTTCATGCCAATGACAGTAGCTTCATTGTCAAAGAATGGTTTATTTGTTTTGGTCTTGATGATTTGAATGAATGAGGAAAGCTTGAATGTACCTTTGATGAAAAAAAAAAAATTTGTGAAGTGGAGTTAAGGCTAAGGATTGTAGGCCACTATCAAATGTCTATTACAATCAATTTTTCTACAATTTATTTGTTAGTAAGAGATGTTTGGGTTTGCAGCAGAGTATTGTATCATTGCTTGATAAGGAAAAAATGCACTTCTTTTAGTGGAACCAATTTGATAAAGGTGATGAGATGGGTGGAAGCCTAGTTTTTGGGACAAGTTTTTTTTTCTGGATCTTGGAAGTGTCAAGTGATTTGGAGGATAGTACGGGAAACTTTTCATTGAAAATCCCCCTAGATTTCTTGTTTGAGGTCTCAATCAAAATGCCCAACTTCATACACATGTTAAATACTACCAGAATAAATTCCAAGTGAATGAACATGCAAGAGTTCTAAAGAATATTTATAATTTGTTATTACAATGTTGGTTTCAATAGTAGAAAAGTATTTAGCGAGTTGATTCTCATGTATGTCAATGCATACATTTTAGAAATGCACTAAAATATGCAAAATTATGGTTGTCGACACTTACCAAATTTTTGGCCTCGGGAAGGTTTCCCCCTTTATCAAGATTCGTAGAAAGCTCAAGGTTGTTGAGCTAGAGATATGCAACACACAAATTTGTTAATACATGGAAAGTATTAAATGCAAAGCAAGCTTTAGTCAAAATACATATATCAAAAAACCACCTATCCGCTAACAAAAGGCACAATTATAGCTTCATTGATGGTTGTAAGAAAAACTTGCCCCCTCCAATTAACAGGAAAGAAATCACCAACTATGGTTGCTTGAGATGTTAAAAAGATTGGATCAGGACTGAATTGGTTCCTATAAATTGTTGTTGTTTCCAATTCACAAATAAATAGAAGTCCCATCTTTGTAATGACATATGTTAGACTATACTTGTGTGATATCTATTAATATCAAATAATTTCTTTAGGAGACCAATATCTCAAATAGTCCCTGGCAATTGAGCAACAATCCTTTGGCATGAATTCTATTTCCCTAGCTAATCAATTAATAAATGTAGTAAGTTTTACCTAATTTCACCTACCCGGATCAATCAGGTAGAGCCTTGCATTCTAAATGATGAGGTACATTTGAACTTTTATGTTTTGTATGTAATTATTGCTTTGATTTTGATTCACATTATATGTTTCATTTGATGATGAAAATTACTGAAAGAATCCAGTCATTGCCTGAATGAGTAGAAGCTTGAAGCATGTCTTTGAAGCAACTCTTCATCTGCTACACACTTTCTTTGTCGATCCATGCTTGCTACCCTAACCTACAAAAATGTTAAAGCAATTATGTTAGAACTTTGAAATTTCTAAGAAATGGCCTGAAGACTATTCCATCTACTTGCCTATGCTCTCTAAATTAGAAATATCCAATGATTTCCTAACTAGTTGTTTTAATGTGTAGAAATGTATATTATCCTAGCAAGTGGGGTAAAATGGGGCTCCCACAAGGGTTGAGCCCATCTTGTTGGGGTGAAATCAAAGAGTTATGACAGTTGTATCTTAGTTCTTATTAGTGGGAAATCCAAAGTAAGTTGTTGGTCTTTAATTTGCTACTAAGTATTATCATAAATTGCAGGTCATTTATATCCTTGCAAGCATAGGTGCAAGTTTTCCAAGCATAAATAATTGCATGGATAAAATGATCTGCAATATATGAGAATACTAGGGTCTCAAATGATGGAGGTATGCAACAATCCTGTGGTGGTGGTTTGGAAGAAAGTAAAACATGCAGTTGCATCATAACCCTAAGACATATTAAATGCAGAGAAGTAAATAAATATTAAAGGTACATGATAAAATATTAAATGAATTATTTCTTCAATTAATTCCAAGGCATACAAAACAAATATTTAAAATAATTTGGAGAGTTGAGAATACTATACCAGTTGAAAGCATGTGTAAGGGAAGAAAAGACCACATCTTTCCCTCCAAGAAGAGGCCTCATGTCAAACTTGGCATTTTTTTGGAAGTACCTCTCAATTGAATTTGTTAATATGGGAAGCATCCGATGAAACAAAAATGTAAATAAGTTAGCGTATAAGAGACATACAAGGCTGAAATAGAAATTAGATATAGAAATTGTTTGCCTTAATCTTACACAAAAGAGAATAGGTCTTGATAAGGTTATCCACTCAGTTGTGCATCAGGATGTCACTTCATCATTAATATCTCCAGGTCTTGAAACACCAAGGCCCTTGACATAAGCATTTGAAGACATCTCAGTTGGAAAAATGTTGTAGTGTTTAATGAATAGTATACCATTAATAAGGAAAACACAAGACTTAATTCCATCGTATTCTATTTTTCAGCTTTTTCTCAATAAGTGCAATTCCCTCAAGAACATTTGTGATGTCATATATTCTTATTTTTTGTACCTGAAAACATAAACAATGAACATAACATTCAGCATCATGGTTTGATATAAAAAATTGGATGTCTAAAGCACTAGATAATATAAGAATAAAAATTATAATAAACAATACATCTTGCAAAAATAGATATATTTTATTCATTATCAAAATCTTGACATCCAAAGTATCTTCAACATTTTTTAGATCGAGCACACCATCATCTGCCTTCTTGATCAAACTAATGATTTTATTTATCAATAATCATGGTTGTATGCAACAACCATTATTCTCTCAAAATCAAATAACTAAATGAGAAAATCCTCAAATAGATCTTTAACTTCAATAAGAAACCAACAGTTTCAAAATGCATATCTCAAAGATTACTTTACAAAGAGAACTTTCATAGAGACATGTACTGACCGAAGTATGCACATTGCTATAAGGAGAACCTAAGGAAACAAAATAATCAATAGCATCAAGAATACCAATAAACATCATTTAGGATCTATCCAAAAGGTAATTATGGTAATTTTAAGTCATTTTTTAAGCATTTGCATGGTGTTGAGTTCAAATCTTCTTCAATACAAAGAAAATAAAATCATTTAGGATCTAAAGGAAGCAGAAGAAAATGACAGACTATAGGCCATATGATTCTCAATAACTAGAACCCCCAATAACAAGTGAACCATTGCAAGAAGTGAGATTTAAAATTTAGAGTATGACCAATGTTTGACCTAGGTGTCTGAAGACCAGTCTTCATACTCTTAGCAAGCTTTGATCGGCTATATTGTTTTTTTCCTCTCCTAGAAACAAGTTTGAGCTTCTCTTTGTTTTGAGAATATTTTAATATTCTCTACTTAATAGGGCCAACCACATGAAGGTGAAAGATAATTTGATGCCTTCCCCCCTAGCAGAACTCTAAATTCTCTATTAACATCTAACATTCATTCACTCTTTCATATATTAATCTACCTCTCATAATTATAATTATCTCTCACTTTCCTCAATCTACCTTTCCCCATCAAGTGCTCCTCTTTGAATCTATTCATGGGGTTGGGATTCTAAATGCAATCTACATGGATCTTTGCTACAAAATTAAGAAGATATTCAGTAATGTACACCATAGTCTGGTATACCATATATTCCTCTGCCATAGAACCCTTAGGATGTGTTCTTTTTCGAACCAAATCCTTCAAAAATTGCAAGTGCCTCTCAACCATCCACATTGATCTAGTGTGTACAGGTCCACACAATTCAATATCCTCAACTTGGTGTATGAGGTAGTGTTCTTGTGCATTGAAAAAATTTAAAGGTAGACACTTTTGCATTTCACACATTAGATGAGGAATTTTTCTCTTCCAATATTTTATATCTTGTTTATTGATTTCTTTAGATGACAAACACCTACAAGAGATTCAAGATGCAATAATATATAAACGAGAATTTAAAAAATAATACACAATAAATTACATAACAAGTAAAACATATCACAAATATAATGTCTATACAAAAATTCAAACAAATATCACTACTTACCTCATTTATTTTCCAAGATCATATATAACTTGTTTGACACTGTTGTCAAAGTGGTGTTAGAGAGATAGAGGTAGAACGTACTGCAACAATTATAAAAGTATATTTTCATTGTTTTCTAACATAATAAAATGAAAATTATATGCAGTATAGAAATATATTGTAAATATGAAAGAATATGAATTACCTTAATGAAGGTATTCCAATCATGTGTTTTCATCCCTGGCCCAAATTCACTTTTCTTTGATATGAGATTGTTTATGTTTGCAGAAAATCCTATGGGAAATTAAATTTTTCGTATGACTTCTTTTATAGAATTGTTTTTCTACTCTAATAATTACCAAGGAAGGGCTCTTATATCAATCCAGAATCCATTTCTATTTGATCAAATGACATCTTTCATTGCATGATTGGATTCATGAATGTCAGTACAAATTTTGAAAAAAAAATCTTTGTCAAACCTTTCATCCAATATTTTCCATAATGTCTTTATTATATTCTTTCCAATATGCATAGAATCAAAAAAATGCACGATTTGTAGCTTCTCGTAGTAGGGAAACCTACTAAATTTTTTAGGATAACTTTTGAGTCCCTTTGGAAGGTGGTCATGATGCCTTGACGCCCTTCACGATCATCAATTACATCATCAGTAAAAAAAACATAATATCAAAATATAAATTACAATCATAAACCATTAGATGGAATGACATTACCTCCACAATTTATTCTATTATATTCTAACTTCCATAGGTGAGGTTTCATTCTTCGTGGCTTTGATGTAGTCTCTTCTTTCCCATTGAAAATATGTTTTTCGGTAATTAGATATTTATGATTTATGTCGAGGAAGTGCCTATACTCATCGAACACCTACTTTCCTAAACTATTTGAATGATGAGATTTAATCTTCGAACCACAAATAGGAAAAGAAAATTTTTCCTTTGTTTGAAGACCTACAAGATCATGTATAATTGGATTAAATATGTTAATTTTGATAATTATAATTATGATGTGCAATCTAAACACTATAAAATACCACAAAAATGTGGTATCCCTGGGGCATCATGTATTATACATACAAGCATTGCATGGAATTAAAATTGTCTTTGTCTTATTGGTCTAGAGATGTCATACATAGTGACACCATTCTATAACTCCACCAACTTGTCAATAAGAGGGTCAATATATACATTCATATCTTTAACTTGGTACTTACCTAGTTGAATGAAAAAAAATATTACATAATAATTATGACCATTTTACATCGGTATTTATAATTTAATGTAGATTACTATTAAATGAAAAAATACCTGGAACAATCATTTCCAACATTATGTGCTCCCTCTTTACTGACATCTTTGGAGGAATGTTATTGTTGATAACAAAAACATGCTACACAGAGTTAACATATCTCAGCTCTCCAAATGGATTGACACCATCTGTTGCCAATGAAATCCTGAGATTACAAGGTTATTCTTTAAAGTGTGGTAACTTTTCCTCTATGTCCTTAAATACAAAACCATCCATAGGCATTCACATAATGTCATCTCAACTTCTATTGCGTGCATGGTAATCCATAAATTATTCCAAGCTAGTGCACCTAAATAATCATTGCAGACGTGGAATAATGGGAATATAATGAAAAACCTTATGAAGCACCTTTTTTGTTTTTTGATATGTTCAATATCTACTGATATGAAATTTAGGGCATTCTATTGCAAATTCATGTTGTTTACGATACATAATATGATCATTGGGACATGCATCTATTGTTTGATACTCCATTCCAATGTCTTTCATTGGGACATGCATCTATTGTATGAGCGAGGTAGAATGTTTGATGGTGGTAATAAAAATTCACCTATCAATCTATGAAAAAAAATATAATTTGTTAATATAAAGAATATTAATGGTACATGATTCACCCTTTATTAACTATAATAAAATAATTATAACTAAAATAGATGAAAAATATGACATATATGTCATACCTTAACATACGTGAGATTGTTATGTTGCATAAACCATTCATAACCTTCAAGTTCACCAACAATACAGTGGAGAGAAGAGTTTTTTGGAAGCCTTTATAAAGGGGCCTATATGCCTTCTCAAGTAGAGGTATATCTTGAACAACATCAAGGTCATCTTGATCATCATGATCAGTTGTGCCAGTACCATCATCTTCAATTGTGTTTTCTAGCACATGATCAGTTGCACCAATACCATCATCTTCAATTAGGTTTTCTGGTGCATGATCATCTTCCTCCATGGGATCGTTATCTTCAGCTTCAATATTCACACCTCCATGTTTTTTATTAAGGTAACAATGGGTTTTGAAGGGGCCCCAAAACCCTTTACATAGCACCAAAATGATAGACAATAAAGGATGAAGGTAACAACAAACTATCACATATGATAGAAGACCAAAAGAGGGCTAAACCCTAGATTTATCAAAAAATATCATTACAAAACATCAAAATAGCTAACTACAAAAAGCTTCTAGTAGACAGATAGAAAAAAACTTTGAGAAATCCAAAACAATCCAGCACTGAAGTTAAACATCTTCCATCTGATCCTCCAGCACTTGAACTTCAACCATCTACAACTCCATGCTTTGGATCAAGTCCCTTAACTTATTGATATCTTTGGTCTAGACTTTGGCTTTCTTTTTAGTGTTGGAGTGAGTCCTACTACCAGGGCTAGAAATATGAATTTCCTGAGGGCTATCATCTTCCTACCTTGCCTTATCACTGTCGTTACCTTCCAGAAGGGTATATAAAGATTTCAGATTATCCAGAGAGTTTTTAATACCCATTTTGCTAACAGTAGTAAGTTTTTTGATAAGATCCTTGTTGTTGTTAACCTTGCCATTAATGTTTTTGAGATTTTTTTCGACCATGGTGCTAATCTTGGTATCCATATTGTTAACCTTATCGAAAACATCTTTCCCCTGCTAGTACATGGTAGCATCATTGTGCATTTTTTCAACAATTTCCCCCAGCAGAGCGTTCCTGTCTTCCAACTTCTTATAATTATCTTTGATCTCCTTTATATCATCCTGAATCCACTTATCCATATTATAGCTCCATGTTCCTCCACTTGGAAATCCACATTCTTCAGTTTGTTGTGTTCCATAACATGTGCCCTGAGGAGGTTGACCTATATGAAAATGATGAGCATAAATAAACCATGATCATGATCTCATCATCAAGTGATTTATTATGTATATAAATTGTTAAAATTATATAATGAACCACCTACCAATCGACGATAATCATGCCCCCCTTCAATGTGACCATGTTACCTACAATGTTTCTCAGATGTTCTAATTAGAAGTCTTCGAGTATTTAATCCCTTACAATTTTTTCAGGGACAATAACATTTTTTGTCACCTTTTATTTTGAAGTTAGACCACAATCTAGCAATTTTCTCCTTGTTTTTTTCTTCGTTGATATTATCTGATATGGTCTTTCTTCACACATAAAAAAATTAGGATATCCATCATCATGCAACCAACAAGAAACCAAACATTAAAACAATATAGATGTAAGGTAACTAAAATCAATGAGAAGTCCTCACATCTTTCATCTATATTGTCCCTCCACATTTCTTAGTTGAGCATTTTAGAAGGATAGAGATCATAATGACATCATGCCTCAAATCAATAAATTATTATCACTAATAGTTGGCACTAATTTTCCACAGTCCATTAAATGAAGATGTAAGAGCTTCTAGTTTGTACCATTTATTCTTTTAATTCTCACCAAGTTAAATCCATCACAAGATTTCCCAAATTTAAATAACTACAAGTTACCCTATTTTCCCCTAGATATCACAACTTAACCTTCAAGTATTCTTGCACTTCTATCATTTCCATCAACAACCAATAATGGTATAATTAATCTTTTACAACTATAATGATACTAAACAAGATCAATCTCAACAAAGACCTCATAGAGAAATCAAGGGACAAATTTTGTCACAATTAGCTAGAATAGTTATAGCTAACCCATCAACAGATAACTATCTAGTATTGGTATGAATTCCTATGAAGGTAATGATTCAATAGCTTTTATGCAGTCAAAATGTAAGTACATGACTATTACTAGTGCATAGAATAGTAATCGTGGATATACTCCATGTTCCTCCACTTGGAAATCAACATTCTTCAGGTTGTTGTGTTCCATAACATGTGCCCTGGGGAGGTTGACCTATATGAAAATTATGAGAATAAATAAACCATGATCATGATCTCATCATCAAGTGATTTATTATGTATATAAATTGTTAAAATTATATAATGAACAACTTACCAATCGACGATAATCATGCCCCCCTTCAATGTGACTATGTTACCTACAATGTTTCTCAGATGTTCTGATTAGAAGTCTTCGAGTATTTAATCCCTTACAATTTTTTTAGGGACAGTAGCATTTTCCATCACCTTTTATTTTGAAGTTATACCACAATCTAGCAAGTTTCTCCTTCTTTTTTTCTTCGTTGATATTATCTAATATGGTCTTTCTTCACACATAAAAAAATTAGGATATCCATCATCATGCAACCAACAAGAAACCAAACATTACAACAATATAGATGTAAGGTAACTAAAATCAATGACAAGTCCTCACATCTTTCATCTATGTTGTCCGTCCACATTTCTTAGATGAGCATTTTAGAAGGATAGAGATCATAATGACATCATGCCTCAAATCAATAAATAATTATCACCAATAGTTGGCACTAATTTTCCACAGTCCATTAAATGAAGATGTAAGAGTTTCTAGTTTGTACCATGTGTTCTTTTAACTCTCACCAAGTTAAACCCATCACAAGGTTTCCCAAATTTAAATAACTACAAGTTACCCTATTTTCCCCTATATATCACAACTTAACCTTCAAGGATTCTTGCACTTCTATCATTTCCATCAAATACCAATAATGATATAATTAATCTTTTACAACTATAATGATACTAAACAAGATCAATCTCAACAGAGACCTCATAGAGAAATCAAAGGACAAATTTTGTCACAATTAGCTAGAATAGTTATAACTAACCCATCAATAGATAACTATCTAGTATTGGTATGAATTCCTATGAAGGTAATGATTCAATAGCTTTTATGCACTCAAAATGTAAGTACATGACTATTACTAGTGCATAGAATAGTAATCATGGATATACTAGTCTTAAGGACATGTATTTGGCTTCACATGCTTCCTAACTGAATCAATTTTAAATATAGGCAAACAAAATTGTTCTTTTGAGGTTGAAATACAAGCAAATCACTCTCAAGCTAGCTTTCTTTTAACCACAAATTTGAACCTAATAGGATCCAAAAAATATCAGTTATTACCATTTTGTAATTATTACATTTGATAAGTAGGAGGCAGTTTTTGCAATGTGTCAAGTCATGATGTTAATATTAGGATTTGATTGTGTAGTTTTTGGGTCAAACTTATTGACCCATATTTAGTGAGAAGTGGCTCCCACAAACAAACTCATCCCTCATGAGAACAAATGGTTCACTAAGTAGTCATTGGATCTAGGTGATGCTAATAGGTTGAAGCATCAAGACTTCTTGAGAGGTCACTCATCTCACTACTACTTTGATCTAGGTGAATAAATGAATAAATGATTTGTTTTGTGCAATACTATAATTGTTCCCTGATAAACAGTCACGTTTTTATTTTTGTTTGAGTATTTTTTTGATGAAAATGGATTGACAAATATTTACATTAAATTTTTTAATGTTTAATGATGATTTATCTTTGTTTAGAATCAAGTTAGAGGTTCTTTCATGCAGGATCAAGTGAGATCCACTGAGTTTTGTGAAAACGAGCTTAACCCCTCTATCACAGACCTGTCAACAAGGGTTTGTTCATATTTTTCATTTCAACCAATTAAATTATCTAAATCTTGGTTTTTTATGAATTAGATTCATGTAGATTTGAAATGAATTTGGTTTCATGAGCATTGGTTATGTATTGAACAAGTTATGTGATGCCCTAGCAGGCAGTTACAGTGAATTTATTGTGTTTTGAAGAAGCAGTCATAAATCTTTCATTAAAGTTGTTGTTAAGTGATCCAGAATTATTAAAATAGATGGAATGATGTTTTATTAACTTAAATAAAACCAAAATGGAATTTATTAAATTATTTTGGTGTATTTTTGGGTAAGAGTTTAGAAAATAGTCAAATTGTTATGGCAACAACAGTCACAGTCATGGCAGAATGTGGTTTGCATGATTTGGTCCTTGTGAAAACAATGTTAAGTGATATGAGATAGGTTTTTCCATGCTTAAATGCACATGTGAGAGTAGGTGAAATAATTTAAAAATTAATTTATGCCCATATTCTCTTTTTAAGGATCAACCATCCATCTTTTCTATTATACTTCTAGCAATTTCTCTTTCATCTAAGCATTATTGTACCATCTACTATGCATTGATTTTGAATACATGAATCTAGATGCAACTTTGATCTGTACTATGTTGACCTTGACTATATTTATTTTACAAGTAATTATTGTTTATTCCTTCTATTATAAATCAAAGGTATATGTTCCTACACCCTAAAGAATCAAAATCCAAGCCTAGGGAATGTCATTTGGAAAGATCAAGCACAAGAGTTTTCACTTAGAATGTTTTGGAGAAGGATTCACTTGGGAAGACCCCAAGAGGGAAAAATCTGAGCTCCTTCAGGCACTTGAGCCCAAGAGAGGGTGAAATTATGACCTCCTTGGGGCTCCATGCCCATTTATTTTCTATCAAACCTCATTGCTAATACAACCAATATGAGTGCTAGGTTTTGATCATAACAGAGGGATTGGAATTTGTTTGTCAATATGATTCACATGAGGGGAAATTTTGAGTTCACAGTTTGAAAATTGAGAGAAGTTGAGAATAAATTTAAACATGCTCGTGGAGTTGGAATGAAGAAATTGAATTGGAAATCATGATTTTTGAATTAAAATCTAGAAAATTAAGTGGCAAAGGCATAAAATTTTGAAGGAAATTATAAGATGTTTGATTCAAATTTAAACTTTCCTTAGGAAAAGAACCCAAGAGACCATAAATCTGACCTCCTTGGGGCTCTTGATCCCAAGAGAGCTCAAAAATCCACCCTCTCTTAGGCTACATTATTTTTGGCGCTCAAACTCAACATTAATTGTTGCCTTGTAAAATAGATAAATGCAATGCCAATTGGAATGCAATGGTTGTCTAGGTAATAAAATCCAATGATTAAATGTAAAGATAGACCATTAATTAATTATAATTAATTATTTATATTAGAAACTACAATTGAAACAATTGTTAAATTTTCATTGATGTCAAACCTTAACTGGTAAGACAGTTGCTATCTTGTAAAGTGTCATATCAATTGATTGATGAAGAAGATTTGAAGAATAAGAGATAACAAGAAGACCTGGTGAAATGATTGATTTATGTGGAACTATAATGGGTACTTGATGAGATCAAACCTTGACAAGGTAATTTTTTTTTTTATCTTAAGTCTAAGTGAAGTTTGGATGACTACAAGATTAGTCTTGACCAAGTAACAGATCAGAAGATTAAGGAACTTATGTTTGTGCTGAGTGATGCAAGTGTTGACCGAGTGCCAGTACATGCTGAGAAAATTCAGTGTCAACTGAGCATTAGTATTTACCGAGCATCAGTAAATTACCAAGTTATCTAGTGATTACCGAGTGGAAGAACACAGTAATGACTGAGTGTCAGTATTTTGATAGTTTGAGAGAGATTTGAGATCCCAACTAACATAGTTGATTTCTTGGGATATGTAAAGCGTATGCAAGATAAGGATGATCCTTGTGGAGAATTAAATGAGCATTTAATATATGTTTAACCATTTTTATCTATGGATTCAAGAAGGAGTTTTAGGATGTATTCTACAACATAGATGGAAATTAAATTTTGGAAGGATTCATTAGATCTAACCAAACCCTAAGATCTATGGTGATGATTAATCAGAAAAAGATCGAGATACCTAATCAAAGAGGTATAAGATTAATCTAATTGTAGGTTATAGAGAGTGTGTACGAGAGGTTAATTTAGTTGATTGGAAAATCTAAGTAGAAGGAAGAGAAGGCTGAAGAAAGCAGTACAGGACTACAGAGTGGTGATTGCTTGAAACATTTTTTAGCATATCTGAGTTTGAGATGAAAATGGAGACCAGTCAGTGAATTAGAATTTGAGATATAATTGGATATGTATTTGCAAAGTGGGTTATACATTTCAGATCACAATTTTCTATTACTTTCTAACCATTGTATCAGTTGCAAAATCTTTTAAAACAAGGTTGACCTAACAGTCATATTGTAAATCCTTTAATCAATGTGACATTCTAATGGAATGGTCTAAGCACTCTAACAAGGCTCAATTTTAATAGGGTGATTAAATCCTTTAACTAGGTCACATTTAACAGTGTGTATTGTAACCTTTAACCGGGTTGGCTTCTCATAGAGCTCACTTTAGAAGAGTGAAAATTGGTAGCATGTTACTGGTGGTTTTTCCCATTTTGGGTTTCCATGTTAAATCCTGGTGTCATACTTGTGTGAATGTTATCTGATGTGTTGTACTATTAATAGTTTTATATTTTTCAAGTTGATTACATTAGGAAAGTAAACTAAAATTTTATGATATTGATTAAATGCTATAGAGACTGAGTGGATTAATGAGTGGATCTGAGTTGGTTGAAGTGTTTGAAATTTCAATTGGCACATCTAGACCAAGAATAACTGATTTACCCCCCCCCCCCTCTCAGTTATTCTAAATCATTCTAACAATTTAATGATTAAAAGTGAGGAGGTGTAATTTTAAATTTAATAGGTTTAATCTATACAAGGAGGATTACTATTTCACTTCAAACATAAATTAAAGCATTTCCTTGAGAGAAGATCACATCTTTGAGCACATAATCAAACTCTAAAAAAGTTAATTTGCGGACCTACTAGACATCAAGAACAAGTTTATGACTTATCATCAGAACTCATGATTTCAATAACAATCAAGCTGGGAGGTTAATATAAGACTTTTCTAATAGCAAGTCATTTCCAAATTTGAGTATTAGACTCAGATTTTGATCATACACAACTAGGATGGTATGATTTTTTTATGATGATTATTGGATGAAGATGCACAGCTAGATAATAAATTCAGATGAAAATCAAGTAAATTTCAAATTTGTATCTAAATTATTCATATCCTCCAATCATAATTAGATTTCACAAGTTGAAATTTGATAGTCTCAAATTTTAGAGTTAGGTTTAGATTGATGTAGTTGAAGTGCAACTTAGTTTACAAAGGAAGTGAAATATTATTTTTCATTTTGAACTCAAAGAGTTATATTCATAGGTCTGATTAGTTATCACTAACCATTTTCTTGATTTGAAATAAAATGTGAAACTACAAGTGCCTAACTATTGATGTTGTATTTCAGGCTATGCATGGAAGGTGATAATGGTAGTGACAATTTGAGGTCAAAGGAAAGGGCCTAAGTAATCATTGCTTGCTAAGGTATGTTGAAACAAAAGCTGATGTGCTACACTGCTTGATTTTAACATGTCATGTGGACTTAAACTTAGGGTTGTACTTTAGAAATCCAATTGATTTAATACCTGAAATCATTCTTATTTGCAGCCAGTTACTGATAAGATTTTCCATTTTCTATTATCCAGGCTTTGTTCTTGTTAGAGTCAGATGTCAATAATTTGTATTTATTGTTGCATTTGACTGTTTATGTTATAAAGAGAAAAAAAAGCAATGAGGTATGGAACTTGGTGTTTGAACCAAAACTAGTTTTTACCCAAAATTTTGCACTTTCTTTTCCTCTGAGTTATTTTTGTCAAATAGTTTGCTAGATAGAGCCAATTTATTTTCCTAATATTGATAGGAAAATAGCATATGTTTGAAGGATGAGCTTAAATAGACTTCATTTCCCACAAATGAATGAATAGGTAGATGCTTAAATAATGTCATTTTGTATAGAAAATGATATCACAATCTTATTTATAGGTTATACAAACATTCAAACTAGAATTCAAGTGTAGGAGACAAGAATTGAAATGATTTAATATCTGAAATAAAAATCATAATAGTGGTATAACATTCGATACTCAAAAATACAAGGGATGCACCTTTTCTCAGATTCATAATGCTATTATTGTGTCAATGATCAGCACAACAATATTTTCCACTTAGCTCATCAACCATCTTCTTACATTCTCACGCCATACACAATAACCTTAAGATGTGTGGTGCTAAACTAACAAATATTGCTAGCAGTAAGACCACATTCCTTGCAAATGAAATTAAAACCATTAGAGGTAAATAAATCTCTTTCCATGTTTAAATCCACTGCAGTAGAGGGGGCATAGGGAGATTCATGTATCAAAATATTTTCTCACTTCTTGTAAGCTCCAAGAATATTTTGTGTCCTCCTTCGCCTCTTCTTTGGTGTGTAACACTGCTCTCTAGGGCCTAACATAATGAATAGAAATCTAACTATTTCTTTGAAAGTTATGCATGTGGTCATCACAATTATAATGAACACGGGAATTGACTCTTTTTTTGTCATAATTCTGACTAACACGGGCATGGATTAAAAAATCAAAATTTTCCTTGTATAATCCGACCAAGAAAAAGAAATATAATGCCCTGTCAGAAATTGGGGTGAAATGTATTAGTGTGATGTTTGTTGTGATGAGGTATAATGATTGATTCAATTCATGCAGATAGGTAATAAAGTGAACATAAGGACACCAAAGATCAAATTAACTAGTTGGATTCTAATGTGAGCTCATACAAAAATTCCCAGGTTTCCATACGATAATTCAAAGGTTCCCATATGCATTTTTTGTTGTCATAGTGTTTTTTTGTACGACAATTATAATGGGTGAAAATGATAGAGTATTGCAGGGACATTTTGCCACTTGTTTTGGATGACTTTTGGACCAATTTGTGCAATATTGACATGATGATGTCAATGTCTGAAATTGTTTTATGTTTTTTTGGCATCAGTTTTAGGTGATTCAAACATATCAAACACAAAGGAGTGAAAATAAAACACTTTTTATCCCTAGAGTTAATTTGTCTTAGTGAGAAAATATGCACTTGTTAACTTAGGTAAGCACCCAATAGCTGATCAGAATACAGCCACCACCATCCATGCAATGGGTATAGTGATGTCATATTATCCAACTCCAAATGCTAATGGGGGCATGATATGATGAGTGTCATGGGGGATTTACTATCTCCCTTGCACTTGGATTATCCACTTTCAGAGGTGAACCAGGAGATTACTACTCTATGGATTCTAGTAAGGGTCTTCATTCAAGTACATCCTTTATGTCCGTGTAAGCATGATTTAGGTGTATATCCCCACAAAGAACCTTAGCATGAGTATTCACATAAACATGATTGAGACCTGAGTGCCCTACTATGTGTTAGGAGAGAGTCGAGTATAAGCTCAAATGGTACCCAACTTCTGAGGCTTTAACCCCAAGAAGAAAATTTTATTAACGTGAGTTGGATTGTGTGTCTTACACCTCCTTCTCACATGGGTCATTCCTAGGAGCTTTTTACCTCAACCGGCAGGCCCATCTAAAATGATATGCATGAAAATAAAATGGATAGCAAAGAGAAGGTCTGGATTTATGATTCTTCCTCAAAGAGGAGAAGAGAATAATCTCCCATTTCTCTTTGTGTTTCCCAAACATATCAAACACTCCAATTTTTCCCAAAATATTACTTGCCTAAGACAAATCAAACATGTCTAGGTTTCTAATCTTCCCTAAAAGGGAAGAGAGCATAATCCCCTAATATTTAGCTTGAGTCACACACGTAATACCCTATTTAAAATAGGTGCCTAAATAACCATTTAAAGAAAACATGATTGTTTGAATGGTGAAGTTATTAGGAATCCTACAAACACAAATTCTTAGAAGTTTCAATAAGATTCCTTTCTTCTTCAAATGTCCTACAAGCACAAAAAATTTAGTAGTTTTCAATATTGAGTGTTCTAGTATGACTTTGATTAGAAAACCCTCTACTAGATGTCCTACAAAAACATGTTAATCTTCCAAATCAGGGAGATAGAAGACCAAAACAAGCATGTCAGAGGCTAGAAACCCAAAATCAAATCAAATGGACCCCTAAAAATGCTCTTTGTTTTTGAAATGACAAAGTACAGAAAACATTCTGACTTTAAAATTTGTACAAAAATCCAAATCTAACCATAGGAAAAAACAAGGTAATATTATCTCCTGTATGACAATTTAAATGGGTTAGTACAACAATTCCAATAGAATACAAACTCGTATGACAATATCAATGTTATGAAATGACCAAGTATAGTCAATTTTTTTATTGTACGAGAAGGCATGAAACACCATATGACAATGAGCGTAGTTTTGTCAAAATGTCAAAAATATTGATAATTTGGGAAAAAAACCAGTTGTGGCCCCACGTAAAGCACCAAATGTGTGTGGTAAATGTGGTCTTCAACCTTAAAACACCAAACACTCAATAAACCATTAACTCAAGGGATTATTAATTATTAAATCCAATAACTAACATCATCTAACTACCCTCAAAAGTGGCTTATTGCTTCTTAGTTGAAGCGAGTTTGATTCTTGGAGGATGCTCATCAGATTGGCATTTAGAATCAGTGACTAGACAGCTCAAAAATGGAAGAATCAAGAGATGGGCATGATGCTTGAACTTGCATACCTTTCCCTCAAGATCATGGAGGTGAGATGCATGAATGCAACTAAACTAAATGCATGCTAATCATGAAGGAACTTAAGAAAAATATAGCTACATACCAAATAATTGAAACTAGAAATCCATGTTAGAACTAAATGCACAAAACTAAGCTATGATGAAAATTCATTCTAAAACATAATCTAAATCTAGAACTAAAGTAGCATTATGACTTTAATTCTCCAAATTTTTGCCTCTTTGAGCAAGGGTAGCTATCCCTTTTATAGGAAATTTCTCTAAATGGATGGCCAAGATCAAGCCATGAAGGGTGGTTGAGATGAATTTCCATTCAATCCATGTGGGCTTGATCCAGGTGAAAGATCATTGATTGGTCAACTTTGTACTTGTTTAGGGGAGAATGAGGAAAATTTGGTAATTATCCCCTTTTAATTTCTTTTATTTTAATTTTGTGTCCTCAAATATGTGTGAGGATGTGTGAAGGGGTTCATTTAATTAAAAGTGTCAGGGACTTTTAATTAGTGAAGGGGTTCATTTAATTAAAAGTGTTGGGGACTTTTAATTAAACCCTATGATTTAAGCAATTAAATGATTTGATATCTGATTAAGAATTTGATTCAAAAAGTATGATTTTAGTTATGCTAGCAAGTTTGACTAAATGCTCTCATTATTAAGGTCTACTAATAAATACCTTTGATTTAGGATTTTTAAGGCCAACTAATCAAAATAGGGACTATTGGTTTACTAGACCAATTTTAGGTGATTACACAAACCTTTAACCAAAATATAAACCTAATCTCATATCTAAATGATAAACATGAATTCAGGAACATAACACAATAAACAACACATAACACCAAGATTTTTTATATGGGAACCCGGTTAGGGGAAAAACCACTATGGGGATCAAACCCACAAGAGGAATGTACTCTATCAAAAGCATTATACCATGTTAGGAGTATTACAAAGGGGAATCCACATACATTCAGGAAATCTTCCTAGAGCTCACTACTCTAATACAATAAGGGCTTCAACCCACAGGAAGGATCACTTCCTTACAGCAATCTCTGATTATAATTTACAGTGAGAAAAATTATATCACTCACAAACTGACAAACAACGTCTCTGATAAGCCAAAATAGTTCAATGAAGTACATCAAATCTCTACCTCAATCCTAGATTCTACTCATACCTCTTCTCACATAATCTCATACATCACTCACATCTTATCAATCACAAATGAATAAATTTTTATATACATTACATCAATTTAGCTCAACTAGGTCAAGAAACTAGAAATACCACGACATCAACATGAACAACTATGTCTTCATAATTCATACTCATCTCTGCACTGTTCATCAGGAACACTAAACAACAACCATTGTCATAAAATAAAAATAGATTTCTAGCATCGAAAACATAAACCACTCAAGCTAAGGACACACATCCAAGTCAATAACTCACCACCAGGTTAGCAACCAAGAAAATTACATAATCAATCCATACCAATCCAATAACTAAAACATTGTCTCTTCCTGGACAACCAAAATACCAAAGAGGGGTAAATCCTTCATAGCTCACTCAAATTATAATACAAACCGTTGGAAGTTGACATAGATAAACTATATACATCAATGACACTATGTGTACATTTGCAGCATCTGATATTCAATATATTACTTGTACCAAAGTAACCTTCTCACTGAACATCTTAAGATGGTACAGGAACACTATCACCAATAGTAGGAATATGTTTACATCAATGAAAAAAAATTAATGCCAGTACATATATGAAAAATACACAAAATTATATCAACAATCTCTGACTTTGGCATTGATGGCAACATATGATGTGAAAAATCAAATTAATACACAAAGAAACAATATCAACAGTACTAACATAAATACCCACAATATATTTCAAACTCTCTCTAACAATCTTCTCATTCTACAAAAAATCTCTCTCCCATAGTATCATACTTGATTTTCACATGAATTTATATCCCCCTTTGAGATTAATTACAAAGGAACATGTATGCACTAAGTCATAAAAGCCAAATATGTGAACCAACATCTCTCAACAAAATCTGAAAAACATACCTCAGAAGTACTACCCACTACTCCCCCTAAGGATTAGCCACCAAAGAATACTGATGATCTTTGTAAGTACACTCGGTTAATGCAAATTAAGGCATCTCTAGTTTCGATCAAGAGGGGAAGTCACCCAAAACTTACCTTGGAGATACTTAAAAGTATCCTTTGGCAAGGGCTTCATGAAAACATCTGCAATCTACTCTTTTGTTGACACATACTCAATTCTGACTTATTTATCACTGTGTTCGTTGTATTTCTTGTTTCAGCAGTTTTCCTAGTTCCTTGTCTTTCTCTTTCTAGTCTGATGTATTCAAGTCAGCTGTTTCTTGTTCCTTTTGGCCTTACCTGTGTCAAGTTTTTAGGTTTTCAAGTCTAAAACTTAACTCAATTTGCAAAACCCTGAAAACCCTAAGTTTTCCAATGTTAAACGTTGAAAAAGTAAACCCTAGGTCATGGTGCTTCTGTTTCATTGTTAATTTTTCTATCCACCTTAAGGCGTGTGTTTTAAAGTAATCGCCTTGTCACATTACTCCAACCGAATATTCCTTACGCCTTCCCGACTTCGCATTTTCCTTTAGTCGCATGGTTTTGTTTGTGTTCAGCATATTCCTTTGGCATCATGAGACTCAGCGATTCCTTCATGTCGGGTAGTCGCAAGATAATTATATCATAAGCCTTATGCAGAAGGGACCCACTCCTTAGTCGGGTAATCGCAGGAAATTCTCAACAGTTGTCAAAATGTCTTCAGACTTCGCGATTACCTTATGTCGCTTTATCGCCAAATGAAACAAAAGTTAAAAGTTAAGCAAGGCCTTCAGTCGTGAGGTCTTGAGATGGAACAATGGTTAAGAGAATTTGAAAGAGACTACATGACTGACTGTCTGTGGTTTGCAGTAAAGTATAGTCAGGATGTTGCCAGAACATGTTAATGACTCAGTTCTCCGTTATGCAATAAGTGAACAAATGACTGTGTGACATGTGTCATAACGCAAGTGGATGTTAAGGTTCTATCGCATGGTCACCAGAAGGAGAAGATGGACTCAGTGACAATGAGACTAAGTGCTTTGCCTTCAGTCACGGTGTCTGAGAAAGATTTAAGGGTGTGCATAAACATTTGGCGATTAAGCGACGGCCGTAGGATATAAAGATCAGAGGATCTAACGGTGGTCGCAGAGTCTGAGAAGAAAAGTTCCCAAAGGGAAAAGTCCCCACGAGTTGGTGATTAAGGTATGTCACATAGTCATCAGAAGTGGAAAAGGGGCGCATCTAACCTATTATGGAAAAGTTAAACATTCAGGGCTTGTATTTCACGATCGGGCAACTAGGTGTGGTCGCATAGTCTTGCCATGAAATAGAAGCACTCAGTGACTAGGAGGTAACCGTAACAAGTTAAGCACAACGGTTAGTTGCAAGGTCTCAGAAAAGGTAATGAGTTAGTCTTAACTATGCACGACTATGATTTCAGTTGGGTCACGTGATCGCCAGATGGTGATTCAGGTCAGCCAGAGGTAAGAAAATGCATTGTCACTGTGTCTCAAGATAAACCATGGGTTAGTGACAGAGGCCCACGACAAAGAGGCTTTATGCAGTTGCGTGATCACAGGATCCCAAAATCTAAAAAATGGCGGCAGTTTTTGATATGACAGTATGAATCTCTCGGTAACCAATCACAGGCTTGTATTTTGATAACTGTACAAAAAGAGTATCTGAGATGTAAGATAGTTAACGAATTACAATGTGACATGTTAGCTCTGTTAAATTTTATATGATTGTTCCTAGGATTCATTTTTAAAAATTTGATTTCTTGTCAACTTCATGCAACTGCGGCTAGGTTTTTGTTCAAGTTCACAACATGTCAAATTAATGGCAGAACTAATGTTTCCGAATTATGAGTTGCGTACTCTGAATGACAGCTATAAGGAGTTGATGGTGCATTCATTTGCATTCACCATGCTTTCATTTTTTAGGAGCCAAGTTGCTAAGTTTTCAAAGAAAAGAGATTTTGTGCTCAGTTTGTAGTGTTTCCAGATTTGATCAAAGGGTTTTAAGTCTCAGAAAATTGTGCATAGAACGTTCAGCTAAGCTCTGAGATAGATTTGTTTCAATATCAGTAAGGAGTAAGAGATTCAGAGTGTTGCAAGTATGAGTGGGGCTATGAGTGTTGCTTCCACAAGTGGAGGAAGTGAAGAGGAATAGAAGGGAAAGGCAAGTTTTTCTGATTAATTCCTCCGTCTCCTGCCTGGTTCAACACAGAATAAAAAAGCTAATGCTAATGTTCTCCTTGATGAGTACAAAGACATTCGAGATGTTGTGACTCCAGGCACAATAGGTTTCTCCCTTTTCAATTATTTCTATAAGAATTTTGATAAGCCTATCCCAGTATCAAACCCTTGGACCTGTGATTTGGCTAGGTTACTTGTTCCTGATGTCTTCTTAGATATAGACCTATTCTTAGACCTAGCCAATCACTATGATGTTTTGAAAAAGACCATCAAAAGGGATGATGGTATTGCCCTTTTAATTTTGAATAGAAACTCATTCATGCAGGCTTTTGGCTTATTTAGCACCATGTCTACTAACATTGACATGACAAGGCAGGAGAAGAGGTATAGTTCAAAGCCTGGTATTGCTAAGGGCTTATTGCAGAAACACATGTTCAAAGAAGTGAAAAAGTACTTAGATCCTATGGCCGAGCCAAATCCATATTATTATAAGGATCTACACTTCTACATTAAGTATAACTCTTATGCTCTGTGTAGACTGCTAGGTAGAGATGGAGATGCAGAAAAAATCAATGCTAGCATCCTGATGATGGTGCTAGACTTACAAGAGGTGCATTCAAGCACCAGCTATGATTATATACAGCACATAATTGATGAAATGCATGAGGGTTTCATTGCAACCCAGAAAAGACTAAAGAATCCAAAG
>MU228456.1:1112239-1126574 GCA_018584345.1 Thuja plicata | reverse complement strand
CAATTTTGTAATCATGGATGTTCATAATTTAACTCCCCAAAGATTCTACCAGTCAGCACCAAATCCTATCCAATTTTGGGTGAGGGTTTGGAATTACACTTCTAGGGAGTGTGACTACTGTTCTTTTAAAAATTGGATTGTGTATCCAATGGTGCAGAGTTTGGGAATAAGCAGGATAAGAGTCACATTGAAGATCATACAACTGCTCAGGCCCTGTGATTATACAGATAATTGGCCTGAAAAACACAATTGGGGTGATTTCTTCTTGGAGGAGAATTATACTATTATCAAAGTATATGGGTGTATTCACCCACCTCATTTATTACCATATCATGTGCCTGCAAGAGTGGCTGCAATGGAATTCATATGGCAGTTATTATTAACAGATAATGAGAACTTTGCGTCGTACAAGAAGGGGACTATAACCCCTAGGCAATTCAAATTTTCTAAACTTTACAATTGGTAAAGCTGCCATTGATGAAGTGGGTCAGTGGTTGGAAAGATACAGAATGGGGGAAGCCCCCTATAGATATATTGATCCAGAAGGCTTCATGGCAGGGGTTAGGAAATTGTATACACCTACCATCCCCAATACAATTGTCCACTATGAGTGTATTGAAGAAGATGCAACAAGGAACATCTTGGATGAAGATGATATCCATATTAGAAGACTGAGGATCCAGGAGTTGCTGAAGCTGGAAAAGAAAATAAATAGAAATGGGTTGTCTTTTGGGGGTTTTTACCCTGACCTCCCATATTTTGATAGAATTAAGGCCATGATAGACAACTATTATGTGCTTATAGAGAAACTAGATACAGTCCTGGACAAGAAAGGTGCTCAGACACCTGAACACTCAGAGTCAGAATATGACAGTGGTAGTGATAGTGATTATGCATGTCCTACTATCTATCCTTCACCCCAACAAGCCTCAGAGAAAGAAATGGCTGAGATCCCACAGTTGCAGGGAGCAGAGGGTCATATTATCAATCTAACAGTTGCTACTCAACTTGATGATGTAGAAGAGCCTGCTGTAAAAAGGCAGAAATTGGAATTAGGGCAGCCTTCAATGGAGAGACAAAGTAAGAAAAAGGACAAGGCTAAGGCCTTAGTACCTGGCACTAGGTTATATGATCATAATCTAAGAAAGGAAATTAGGGAAGGCAAGAAGCAACGGCCTAACCTAGAAGATGAAGTTGAGATACCACTCAAGGCCTGTGTTGATGAAAGATTGCTTCATCAACAAAAATTTCTAGATGATGATAGCTTTGTTAAAATGAAGGAGTTTAAAGACTTCCTAAGATGGCATAAAACAGAGCAGCTCAGATCTCAATTGACTGTGGATGGGAAAGAAACAATAACAAATGAAGCCCTACTGGCTTTACAGAGTTATGACCCAGAAAATGAGGACATTTCACCCGAGGATGCCAGGAAGATGGTGCTAGGAAGTGGAATATTATTGGCTGAGGGATGGGATTTAGCATCTGCCTTCATCATAGACCAAATTAGAAAATAGCCAGATCTCAAAATGGCTAGTGAGGTCCAGATGGGGGATATGATAAAAGGATTTGGGTATAGCCCAAAATCTCAGGCTTTTACAATGTGGAGCCTAAGCCCAAAGGACCAAAAGCCCCAGTTAGTGAATATTCAAGAAAATATGGTGGGAAATCAAATGGTGTGGTCTGTACAAAATACAGGGGACTTAGAAATCTCCCAAATTATGACACACTGGGCTCACCTGAATGAAGACAAGACTAAACAATTGTCTAAGAGGTATAGTTTTTTGTTATAAGAAACAAGTGCATTGTCTAAGGACAGGGATATGTGCCACATACAACTGTACCAGCGGGATCAGATGATCAAGACATTAACAGAAGAGTTGGAAGCAAAGCCTGAGGTGGTATATGTACCTGCACAACCACCACCAATGCAAATTGAAGATAAGCCTAAATCATAAGAGGCTGTGGAACAAAAGGTAGATGAAGAAAAGGGAAATGCAATTGCTTTGAAGGCATTGAAAGGCATACTACAACATAGAATTGAGATTCTAAAGGAGAAAACTAATGTTGTAGTCAATACATACAATAAGTTGCCAGCTTTGCATACTGAGGTAATGGGGTACCTTGCCATCCTAAACCCTTATTTTACTAAATGGTCTGCTAGGGCAAATTTATTTGAGAAGTTGTCATCTTTGCAAGACATAAGACCAGATTTTTCTGAAATAGTAACTGAAGTGGGAGATGAGATCAAAAGAGTCAATATTGCTCTCTCATCTTTTAAAGGAAAATTAAATCAGATAGAGGTTAAATTGAGCCTCTTTTCAAATGATTTTAATAATTTTATTCCTTCCTTGAGAGGAGATGATGACCATGTAAAGGCTGTAGATGTTTGGAAGAGTGAATTTGACAGCAAGATGCCCAATGAAGAGGCATTTCTCTTGGGAGCAGATGTTGATATAGAAGGATTTAATAAAATATTGGATGAGGCCTTCAAAGTAGAGACTGATATCAACAAGTTCCTACTTGATGTCAAAAACATCACTGATGCTAGATGGGACAGAAAAAAGGTGCAAGTACAGAGTACTTAGGACTTCAAGTGGCCATTGGACAATGAAGTGAAAGCTTGGGAAGTGATGACTACACCAAAGAAAAAGAAGCCAATATTAGAAGAGGAAATCATGGACGATGAGTAAGGTAAACACTTGGCACTGCACTGTTCAAGACAAGAAGGACATTTATTGCAAAAAGAGAATGTAGGTGAGTATGCAAGCATAGCTATCCAGACTCAACATAAATACTACCAGCTACCTTCTATATCAATATGATTGCAGTCGCCAGATCGGGAGAAGAACCAAGAATATTTGTTATATCTTGTTGACTTGGTCTTTCCACTACTTTCTCTCTCTTTCTTTTTGTCTCTCTTGTAACTTTAGGGTTAGGTTTTCCATGACCATCCAAAGCTTGTTGCATCCTTAAGGGATTCCAAGATGGTCAAAAAAAAAACCTATATATAGAAAAAAGAGTTGTAATTGTAGAAGGTTTTTTTATTTTGGAATATTTGGAAAAGGAGATAATATATTGCAGAATTCAGATGTTCTGAACTTTTGTCTATCTTTTGAAGTTGTATAATCTTTCATGTATGGAAAGCTAGATTATATAACTAATATACGGTGCAATTTTACTCTCTTCCATTGTTGTCTCTTTATTCTCTGTGTATGCTCTTTTATGTTAAGTTTACAAGGTATTCTGAAGCATTTTGGTTATTAGGCAACTATCTAATTGCTTGCAAGTTTCTTTTAAGGAAAGAACTAAATTTTGTGAGTAGTTTTAGAGAGCATACTACTTTGTTTAAGGATTTGATACAATATTTTTGAGGTGACAGGGTAACTTGTAAGACAACTTATCTGAATTGCATATGGGTTGTAAGGCAACTTGTTGTATTTTGTTTCTATGAAATCTTAGCTTATTTGACTCTATAGCCCAAAGGATAGGCACTGGTCCAAAAATTAATCTGATAATCTATCTTTGTCCAAGTTATTTCAAGATATCAAAACCAATTTAATCAAAATACTCTTGTTACTAAAAACAAACAAACTGAACTCAGTAAGGACCTATGTCAGAAGGACAGTGTCCATTTTAGTTATTCCTTAGATAGTGAATCATTAGGTTATCCCTCCTATAAGAAAAGGAAGAAGGATGAAAATCCTTGTATCACTGGCTTTTGCTATATTCACAACCATGGTTTGTATGTTTAAATCTTGCATCTGGTTATGCTTGGTCATTCGCAAGGTGATTTATAAGTTGGTTTAACAAAGGTACATAGCAAAATAGTGTCCACACTATAACATACTATCTAAATAGCAATCATAAAAGGTAAAACCTGCCTGAGTATATGTGGAGCTCAAAAATAAAGAAGGACCTTATCCATCCCTTAGCAATTAGGTTTTTCTTTTCTCTGAATCAGTATTAGAAGGCATGGTGTTCAAGTAGTTATTTCAAGCACTATGAGTCATACAAGAAAAATCCCTAACACACTGACCTTGTCTAAAAAGAATGATATTTTAAAGAAATATTCTTTGTCTTTGAATGAAATATATGGTTCTTTGAAATATTTATAGCACTTTAATTGTCACAATGGATAGTGTAATCCCCTGCATACCCGTCCCTACATTTTGTGAGGCAAAATGTTGGGTCCCTGCCCTTTTTCTTTTTGCCTTTTGTCTGTTTTCTTTTTCCTTTGTCTCCTGTTTCTCTGGGATCTGGATCCCAGAGTGTCTTCCTGTCTTGTGGCCAAGTAATTCTAGACTCTGGGGATTCTAGCATTCACTTATGTTGTTGCTTGAATAAGTGAATGAGAGGTTCCCTAAGGTCCAGACTTTGAGACCTACCTATCCCCAAAATTCCAATCAGTAATTAATGTGCTCTCCTAGGTATTATAAAAGGCATTGAC
This sequence comes from Thuja plicata, assembly GCA_018584345.1. Taxonomy (NCBI): domain Eukaryota; kingdom Viridiplantae; phylum Streptophyta; class Pinopsida; order Cupressales; family Cupressaceae; genus Thuja; species Thuja plicata. Next base: position 1,122,127 of record MU228456.1, on the reverse strand, counting down.
CATTTCACTTTCACATTTACCACAAACAAAGTTATCTCTTGAGAAAATACTATGAATTTCTAAGTGACTTTGAGCTCAAGTTTTCAAATTGTGATAGTGCTTGTGACCGAATTCGAATAGTAGCATTGGTTCATCGAAGTAGCTGGTGAAACATTGTTTTAGGTTTCATCCTCTTAGGCATTCTATGTTTCAAGTAGGACCCTCTTGTGGCCTTCTTGTTTATTTTCTATTCTTTTTTTTTTGTTTCTTTATTTTGTTGTTTTTCCCTTTTGTGTCACCCGAAACTCGTGTTGTAAATAGTTCTTGGGCATGTGTTTGGGCTTTTTTTCCTTTATTTTTTGGTTCTGGTGTCCACCCTTCGTGGCTTGTCCAACTCCATGAATGGGTTCCCTATAAACAAGTGTAAATTAGTGTAAACTATTGTAAATTTTGTGAATTATTTGTAAATTTTATAAATACTTTGTAGATTTTGTTAATAACTTGTAAATTAATGTAAAATAGTGTAAATGCCTTGTGAATTTGGGTAAATGCCTTGAAAATTTATGGTTGTTTTGTGAATTAATTTAAATAGCCTATAGGTTAATGTAAATGGTTGGAAACTTTGTATATACTTTGTACAATTGTGTATCTTGTGAATAGGTAGTTGTTTTGCGCGTTCCATATAAACTATGTGAATTTTGTATGTCTGGTGTAATTAGTTGGTCTCTTTAAATAGGAGAGTGAGTCCTTCGAGTCTACATTATTTGTGAGATTCATCAAACATGCATTTAAATAATAGGGTCACTGGCTTTGTGTTAAGTCGGTAGGACCCAAGTAGTGATGTCAAATGTCAAATTACACTGAGTTGCAGGATCTGAGCTAGTCGCAAAGCTGAGCTTGTGCACTCAAATGGATTGTTTATAGTTTTCTCTCTCCTCCATCATAATTTCCTTAATGGCGAGAGAGATTCCCACGAGTGGACATTTAAATTTTTCCTAGCTAGCTATTAATACCCTTCATGCCATGCTAATGGTTAACCAAGCACCATAACTTCACCCTAGTGGGCATATATGTGTCTACACCTCGAAATGACAAGACACTTAATTGAAAGTCACATCAATTACCTCACTTGTACTTTTTTTACTTTAGGATTATCATCTCCGTCTATTTTGGCGATCCCCAGCACATCCTTCACAATATTTTCTTAACTTTCTATCTCTGGACTTCTCCCATCTCAAACATATCTTTTGTGTCTTGTGATTTTCTCACAAAAGAAACACCCCCGGCCATTGTTATTGCAAAAACTGGCATTGAGTTTATTTTCTTTATAACAAGACGGGTGATCCTTTAAATCTCGGGATCTAGATTTTTCTCAAACTTAATGTATTATAGATTTTATATTGATGGTCGTCCGCACCTGCAGGTTATAATTATGAAAATGGTGTTGGCAAGTTGACTCCCAGGGAGTATATGGCTTATTTTTTGTTTTCATTATGGAAATAAAATCATATGAAGTTTTTGATAGTTAACTATGAAGTGAAAATTGACTAAGTGTAAGAAGACAGAACACAACAGTGACTTACAGTCGATCAGGGCATCAGCACACGTGTGTACGATTAACTCAGGTTACACGCATTTAGACTTAATCTCTATGGTATGTTATTATGCTTACCCTATACACACATGGTACTAAATAGTAGTACGAACAAGTTACAGAAAGAATAAGTTCAGCAGCAGTCCAGAATACAGAGTATGAAGCCGACTTCATTATTTTAATTAGCATGTAATATTTTGTTATGTAAAGGCTAAGCGCCTATTGTAATAAGTTTGTAAGCATGAATTAAAAATTATTGTAAACACACTTAAGCCAATTTGTTTGGAAGCATTGTGTATTATGTTTTTGGGCTGACTAAGGTCTTGTTTGTAGTCGCGTCTATTCAGGCATAAAGATATATATGTAATGCAAAGATACATTTGAAGTGTCATCAAATAAGTCAGAGAAGATGTATAGTAGAGAAGTATGAAGATATCAGTATGAGATAGAGCCCTTAAAGAAGTTAAGAGAATAAGTGCATAACTGGAACTGATCATATATCTGTGTCACATACAGCAGTTCATCTTTGGATATAGTGTATATCTATTCTCAGGAGGTTGTAGCCTTCTTTCTCTTTGAGCAGTGAGCTCTTGGAAAATGAGTCCTCACCCCTAACAGGGTTGTTTTTAAAAGACTCCTAACAGGGTCAGACCCTTAACCAGGTCATTTTACTCGCATTGTAAAGACTACTTCTAACAGGGCAAAGGAACTTTAACAGGTTCATTATACTACTACAATATTTGTGGGTACTAATTCCCACCAGGGTTTTCCTCTAATCAAGGTTTCCCCGTAATCATATCAAGTGTTATGTGTTTTTGTATTAAGCTTCATTGGATGTATATTTGATTTATGTTTAAGTTTCTGAATTTGAATAATTAGCTAAATATGGATTCACCCCCCCCCCCCCNATGGATTCCCCCCCCCCCCCCCCTCTCAGTGTTTCCAACAATTGGTATCAGAGCCTGGTCCTTAATGAGAAAAGTTTAACCACTTGAGGAGATCATAGATTTAGCAGAAGTCAAACTGTGTGTATGAAAATACACCTTCATGAAATTAAGATTGAGAACAACAATTATATGGAAAGATAAACCAAATTAATCTAAGAATTGAAGCTAAAATCTATATCATCTCATGGTTCTCTATCCAAGCTTGTTAAGAGAGATCTCAGGCTTAATCTCTCTCAAGGACAATCCTAGAACGAGATATGAATGAAAAATAAATGCTGAAATCTAGCTAGAATGCTCAAAAATGCTCAAAATTCTCCAAGATATGTGAGAAAATAACAAATGCTCCTAAATATGATATGCTATAATGCTAATGCAAATGCTAAAATTCTCTCAAAATTTCTCCAATGCTATCAAATGCTCTCAATGTGCCTATAATAAGGATGCTTTTGCTCTTAAAATTCTTGGATCCCAAACACAAAGGAAATGGCTTGTATTTATAGCATTTTCCCAAGGGTAGGGGGTAGATTGAGTTAATCATGATCAAAGTTTGGTTAAGTCAAAAGCTTTGAGGTGTTTTCAAATGGAGGAAAGTTGGTTGGTTGTCTCAAAGATATTAGGAATTAAATAACTCCATAATTTAATTTAATTAGCCATGGAAGGGTGATTGGGTTGGTTTGATCTTTTTGATTTGAACTATACAATTGAAAAATCAATTGCATAATTTGATTAATCCCTTTAGGCTTAGAATTTAATTATTTGATTTCATGATTATTTGATCTTTTAATTTGATTTGAATTCTATCCATTTGATTTGATCCATTTGATTTGCATTGAGATGACATTTTAAGGCATTTGGCTGAGATTTATAGCTTGGAATGTTTGAGATACACCTGGTCAATTTTAGGTGTCTACAAATGCCCCTCTTTGAATTTATGTGCGAAGCACATTGATTCAAAGAAAGCTTGATCATCCTAATCATTGATTCGATACTAATGAGCTGATATGAAAACCTGATATGAAAACTCTGATATGAAACCCTGATATGATGCCCTGATATGAAACCCTGATATGAAAATTTGATATGATGCTCTGATATGAAACCCTGATATGAAAATCCGATATGATGCTCTGATATGAAACTCCAATATGAAACTCTGATATGAAACCCTGATATGAAACTCCGATATGAAACTCTATATGAAACTCTGATATGAAACCCTGGTATGAAACTTTGATATGAAACCCTGATATGAAACTCTGATTGATAAATTTTGAAATTTTCATGCCCCAAATTTGATACAAGATATGATGCAGAATCCTAGTTTGATGATATGATGATGCCCCCTCGAAAATGAAATCATATTGATCATATGTAAAAGTTTTTTTGATGAACAATGATGATAGAAGAGATCCAAGATGATTGCATTTTCGATAATAATGATGTTTGAAAGATGTCGAACAAATGCCCCAGTGTGTGAAATATGTAGATTAGGTTTGACTGGGTCAAAAATCTCATAAAATAGGTTAAAATAGCTTAAATAGGTTGAAAAACCCAAATTTACTATTCATTTTCACTTTTTACTATTGAGAATTTGCTCTGAGTTACTGACGATTGACAGCGATGGTCTCCATTCGAGAGCACAGATTCGAGCGAGCGTGCAGATATCAGAGACCTCCTAACTACGAGCCTCCAGTGAGTGATTCAAACTCCTTTAGTGCATTTATTGCTTTTGAAATAGCATTTAATACATCTTTTTATTGCTTTCTAGGAAAAGTTTAGCAAAATGCCACGTAGGATAGGTAAAATGCTACGTAGGGCAAAGAAAAGCCACGTTCGTGCTATGAAAAGCCACGTATGTGCAATCCTTAGCTGCATAGGATTTAAGGCAAAATTGTCACCCAAATTGTAATGAGCCGCCTGGAAAAACCCTAGTTTTTAAAGGCCGCGTATGAGTATTGAAAAGCTGCGTAGGCGTGTAAAAGAATGCCTAATTGGTTAAGCGTCGCCTCTGAGTGGTTAAGAGCCACTTTTAAAGATTAAAAATCTGTGGGGCTTAAAATGCCACATACACTAAGTTAAGTGCCACCTACCATAAAATTGTAAATTTGATATAGGAAATAGATGAACTCAGTGCGATTGATCGTCCAAATGACCCAATTAGATTCCAAGCTAGAAAATGTATGTCCAAAATGTCACGTAGTGTTTAGGATATTAGAAAAGTCATAATGATGAATGTTTGATAGGTCAATCAGATATGATTAAAAATGATTATGAATTGTCCTTGTGTCTCATGATATAGAGGTTAGGAGAAATAAGTTGATACGCTCAAGTTAGAGCAATGATAGATTTAATGTGTTGATTGATGTAGAATAGTTCACCAAGAGAAAAACTAACATGATGCACTTTGTTTCAAAATGTAGGAATATTACCGCAAGTTGCAGGTACGAGGTGTAGCATTATAGATTTTTAATTTAAGAGATGAGCTTATGCCTCCTGAGTGGCATACAATTAAGACATGTGGACTCATTTAACTTTTAGATCTCCCTCGGTTTTAGTTGAACCAAGGTTTGTTGACAGCTATGGCAGAGAGATGGCACTCTGACCATAATACCCTTCATTTACCTCTTGGTGAGATGACTATTACACCAAAGGATGTATATAGATTATTGAGGATCCCAACTCATGGAGAGCGGGTGTATTATGATTTAGTATATGATAGTAGTGTATGCAGACAGGTGTTTGGAGATAACACCATTGCAGATGATTGCATTACTTGGGCGCAGTTTGCCTCATTTCCCACTTTACCAGCGTTATTAGGAGCTATGATTGGGGGATTAATTTTACCAGATAGGAGAGGTCATGGTTTCAGGGTTGGATGGGGCTAGATTTTAGAGGACCTAATTGCACATCCACAGAGATTGGATTGGGGTTCTTGTGTTTTGGCCCAGTTATAACATGATCTTCACGAGATTGTGTATCATCGCAGTGCAGCTATTTCTGTAGGTGCAGTATTATTATAGTTATGAACTTGGGAGCATCTACCTATTATAAGGCCAGTCTTAGCTTGAGTATGGGGTTGTGGTTATCCGTATGCTTTTCTATATTATGGCATTGTTGTCCAGCATAGTCTAGGCAAGGTTGATTTTTGGAGACATACCATCGATGACATTGATCAGGTGGTATAGAGGCCATACCTCCAGTGTGAGAGGTGGGGGGAGGATGACAATGAGTTACCATATATTTTCTCACCTTGATGGATGATAGGTAGATCACCATTGGTGATTGAGAGATTTTTCTATGGGAGAGTACTCCGTCATTTCGATCAGATGCAGGATATGCCACAGGGTATGGCACTTTATGCCAGAGTATAGGATGAGAGATCGATGTGGGGAGCACAGGTTGACTACCAGTCAGCTTGTCTGTAGATAGATCAGCTCAAATATAGTGTTTGGGATATGATGCCACAGGTGGCGGATGCAGGGATGTCAGTAGAGTATTGCGAGTGGTTCTTGCGACATCGGTTCATTCAATTCACTGATCCAGCAGAGCCCAATCCTAATGTTGACAAGCTCTCAGATGATGATGGAGATGATGGTGATGATAGAGATGATGCTGATAGACCATGTAGGCATAGAGTGCAGAGGGTACCTAGGGCACCTCGGGTATAGAGAGCAGCTAGATCTTGAATGAGAGGTGGTCATGTGAGAGGCCGAGGCGGTAGATTCAGGAACCCTAGGCAGAGATGAGCATAGGTACAGGTAACTTAGGATCAGGCTCCTTTGAGAGTGGATTTAGATTTGGCTAGACACATACATAGATGTGTCCAGGTGGCTAGATAGGTTCTGGTTTAGGCACAGAGACCACAGGTGGATCCACAGGTCAATACAACACAGGTGATACCACAGGTACCCTTAGCACCTCAGGCACCACAGGCTCCTGTAGGATCATAGACACCTCCAGTTCCTCTTGTTATAGATGATATAGTGCAAGATGTTCAAGGTTTACAGGTAGGGATGATTGTAGTGACAGCTAGATTGGATCAAGTTACGACTATGCTACAGCAGTTTCTGGCTACTCTGGCTTAGTTACCTACCAGTGCGACTATGAGTCAGGCACCTCCTAGTGCAAAAAATAGAGTAGGTGACAGGGATCTCGATGGTGTAGGGGGTTTGGGTATAGGTTTAGCTGGAGATGGATCAGGTGCCCCTACTAGGTCTTGAGATAGATTTGGACCCATGATATATAGCATTGATGATGTATCATATGTATTTTATTTTTTTTTATCAGGACTTTGATATATGGATCATTGTTTTGATGTACCTTTGATGTACTGATTTATGTTATAGACATTGATGATGGAAATTTATCTATGATTATCTTTTATTCCTCCTTTTATTATGTTATGAGATTTCCCTTTATGCATATCTACATGTTTCTATGATGCATTTAATTTCTATTGTGCTATGGATGCAAATGTCTTAGAGTAGGACATAGATAAATGGATGCAAATAATGTTCATGCAAATTATTTCTATATGTTTTTTTAATTTAACCATGTATGGATTATGCAATGCAATGAAAGCAATACTTAGTGCTATGATAAATGAAATGCAACTATCTTTTTTGTTTTTTGGATGTATGCAAATTTAACTTATGATATGCAGCTCTAAATGATGATATGGATAAATGAATAATCATTAATGTTTCTTTTTCTTGGTTTTTCTCTTGACATGAATATATAATGAATAATGAATAATGATGATGAATTCAAAGGAAAATCTCATATTGAATGACTTGAAACCATTGATGAAGTGTTGTCAACTTTTATCCCCCCCTTGAACTTGGAAAATTGCTAGAAAGACAAGCCATTTGAGAACTAAGCTTTGGAGAACGCATTTAAACTAAAATGCAACATACAACTAACCTAACATGAAGATGCAACTAATCTAGCATGAAAAATTCAATTAATCTAACATGAAAAATGCAATTAATCTAACATGAAGATGCAACTAATTGTCCTTGAGGTTTGCAAAAGAAATGCAAACTGAGATATATTTTCATCATAGAGCATTGTGGAACTAGGAGTCGATATAATCCTTACTAGTGCCACTACGACCATAAGAATATGAATATGACTTTCCCTTGTGTGGTAACTCCTTCTATGAAACCAAGTACAATCATCACTAGTTGAATGACCAACTATGGGAGTATGAATATCGGTTTAATCGGATTCAATGTTGCAAGTGGATGTTGGTATTAAGATATGGAAAATCTAAATAACCAAGGTATCCTTTTGCATAAAAAAACAAAGGTTAACCCTCTATCCCATATGAATGTCCTCTATGGTTCTTTGATGACCATTTCCTTAGACGAATTCACACAAGTTAAAGAATCTTCCTCAAAACAGTCACTCAGAAACTTAAGAAAACATCATGTCTCTTATCATTGCCAATCTAGTCAAAACATCATTGATTAACTAAAAAGAACATGACTCGAAAAGGTCAATGAAAAACTCATCAAAAATTCCAAGTGTTTTTGAAATGTATCAAAATTTTCAAATAAGAATTCCAGACAACCTGATCATTTAGGGTGTGTCAATTTTTAATCCTGATAAAATAAGGCAATGAGACTCAAGGATCATATTATGCAATCAAATTTTTTAGGGTTAAACAATGATATTCATCAAAGGTTCCAAAATGTCTCTCCTAAATTAGAAAATCTGCTTCTGATGTGTGACCAAAATGTTGCACTATTGAATCTGGTTTGGTACCAAAATCTATGATGTGTGCCCCCAAGTGATAAATGTGATCAATGTGAAACTTAGGGCAACTGAACCTAGAATGTGACAAAATGCAGCTCTAAGACTTTATTAGGGCAATGCACAAATGACGGATGTAATGAGGATATGGACAAGTGAGATGAGGAAACTGCAATATGTACAAATGCAACTAAGAAACACCTAAGGGACAAAAGGTGCCTGTTTCTAGGTTTTCATCTCTTGGGATTATTGCTCTTTTTCTCTCTTTTTATTTTTTTTCTACCAAGGTGCCTATTGCTAGGTTTTCACCAAGGCACTTTTTTCCTCTTTTTCAAATGTTTTTGGCTTTTTAAATTTTCTAATTTTTTTGGTATTTTTTATCTTTTCTCCTTTTTTTGGTATTTTTGAATTTTCTCATGTACAAAGGTGATGCTTGACTCATCTGATACTCTCAACTTATACTATTTATTCTGATACTCTTTCTTCTGAATCAAGTGTGGAACCTCTTAAGATGAATGTTATTGATAGGTTCTAGAAATTCATCACCATCACAATCAGCCAATTTGTAGGTCCCTATTCCAAATGAAGAAACAATGACAAAAGGACCAAGCCAATTTGTTCCCACTTTCCTTTCTTTTCTCTATCAGCCTGATTTTTTAGATTTTCTCTCAATACTAGATCCCCTATTTGAAAGTTTCTTGTCTTGATATGTTTGTTATAGTTCTTGGAAATTCGATTCTGATACACTTTCAAATGATCGTAGGCTTGAGTCTGATGTTCCTCCAACAATTCCAATTGTTGAAGGCAGGAAACTCTACAATCCTCATCTGTTATTAATCCATGTAATGAGACTCTGAGGGATGGTATTTCAACATCTAAAGAAGAACAGCTTCAGCCGCATAAACCAAAGAAAAAGTTGTAGCTCCTGTCAGGGTTCGAATACTAGTTATATAGGCCCATAAGGCTGGATTGATTTGAAGATGCCAATCCTTTCTTGATTTTCTAATGGATCTCTTAAGGATTTTAAGGATGTTCTTGTTGGTAGCTTCTGCTTGTCTATTACCTTGGGGATAGTAAATGGATGAAGATTGATGTGTAATATGGAATGTGTCACAAAGTTCATCAATATATTTATTCTTAAACTATTTTCCATTATCCGTGATGATGGCATGAGGAATGCCATATCTGCAAATGATATGATTTAGGATAAACATGGAAATTTGTTTTCCTATTGTAGTTGATAAAGGGATAGCTTCAACCCATTTAGTAAAGTATTATGTTGTTGTGATTATATACTTGTGTCCATTTGAAGAAGGTGGATAAATCATGCCAATTAAGTCAAAACCCCATTGATAGAATAGCCATGGTGTGACAAAAGGGTCTGATTCTTATGCTGGTGCATGAATCAAGTTTCCATGGTATTGACATTTCTTGCAAACTTTAACATATTGACAAGCGTCTCATTTAGTAAAGTATTATGTTGTTGTGATTATATACTTGTGTCCATTTGAAGAAGGTGGATAAATCATGCCAATTAAGTCAAAACCCCATTGATAGAATGGCCATGGTGTGACAAAAGGGTGTAATTCTTATGCTGGTGCATGAATCAAG